>APFE030343959.1:1862-120251 GCA_000404065.3 Pinus taeda | reverse complement strand
AGCCCCGGAAGTGATGATTGATGCTATGTGATTCGTTCTCCACTTTTCACTAGTTTCAATCGCACTTCTTCACCCCTGTGAGCATCACCCGATGCAATGAGTGCTAGTGAACTATTCAAAAATCATGAGAAATTAGTCAGTTACGACTACCTCTCATGGAAATGGTCATACGTTGAATGACTTACTTAACGCAGTTGAATCTCAAAATGATATCTAATATAATGCACTGCGTAAACCCCCATACTTAAATGGTCATAGTCACTTGTGAAATTTTGACTCACAGTGAAGGAATCAAACTTCTTATACCATTGCTTGGGAGATTTTTTAAGCCATAAAATGACTTTTCAAGCTTGCAAACAAACCTTCATTTGTGATCTTGAACAAAACCTTTTGGTTGTTTCATATATTTGCTCATCCAAATCTCCATGTAAAAATATCTAGCTCTTCTAACTCAATAACAAGTTGTTGAAATATGGAAACAAAAATATTTCAAATTTAATTTGTCCTTAAATTAAATTGTGAATTAAAATAGAATTTAGTCTTAACAGCTACTTGGAAATAATTAATTAATTTATTTTAAATTAATTAGTTGGAGAAATTCAAGGTAGAAGTATTTATGAAGTCATGCAAGAGTTATCCCTTAAATTAAGGAGATGAGATTGAGTTATATTGGAGTTGTAATTAGTTAACTCAGTTTACTGAGTTAAGTCCAGTTAAATTAGTTCCAAATTGTTTGATGAACTAATAGTGAGTTAACATTCAGTGGATGCATTAATGCACTCAACTAGTGCTACTCCAGTTAACTGAATATTCCCTCATCAGAAACTCATGCATGTCTATTCTGAAAAAGATCCATTTGAGATTAATGTTCAAGGACAGTGTACTTTTAGTTGCATGTGTTTTCTCATGCAAAAAAATCATGCATGCAATCAAGGATTCATCCTTGAGGATTGCACAGTTTTTGATGGCTTAGTGGGGCCTGACCCAGGTTCAGAGATGATTTAGCCAAGCAAATCCTTGTACTACTAGCCCTTTCAGTTACGACTACCTCTCATGGAAATGGTCATACGTGAATGACTTACTTAACGGAGTTGAATCTCAAAATGATATCTAATATAATGCACTGCGTAAACCCCCATACTTAAATTCAAAAAGATTCAAGGGATCTCTACTTGAATGGTTCATGAGGCACAATACTTGCTAAGGTTTTGCAAATGGGGTAGCAAGCTAAGTGGGCTTGATTGTGGGGAAAAACTCCACAGTTAAGCGCGCTTGAGCCAGAGGAAATCTGGGATGGGTGACCTCCTGGGAAGTCCTGGTTACCGGGTGCAAGCCCCGGAAGTGATGATTGATGCTATGTGATTCGTTCTCCACTTTTCACTAGTTTCAATCCCACTTCTTCACCCCTGTGAGCATCACCCGATGCAATGAGGGCTAAGTGAACTATTCAAAAATCATGAGAAATTAGTCAGTTACGACTACCTCTCATGGAAATGGTCATACGTGAATGACTTACTTAACGCAGTTGAATCCCAGAATGATATCTAATATAATGGACTGCGTAAACCTCCATACTAAAATTCAAAAAGAGTCAAGGGATCTCTACTTGGATGGTTCATGAGGCAAAATACTTGCTAAGGTTTTGCAAATGGGGTAGCAAGCTAAGTGGGCTTGATTGTGGGAAAAACTCCACAATTAAGCGCGGTTGAGCCAGAGGAGTTCTGGGATGGGTGACCTCCTGGGAAGTCCTGGTTACCGGGTGCAAGCCCCGAAGTGATGATTGATGCTATGTGATTCGTTCTCCACATTTCACTAGTTTCAATCCCACTTCTTCACCCCTGTGAGCATCACCCGATGCAATGAGTGCTAAGTGAACTATTCAAAAATCATGAGAAATTAGTCAGTTACGACTACCTCTCATGGAAATGGTCATATGTTTGAATGACTTACTTAACGCAGTTGAATCCCAAAATGATATCTAATGGATTGTTGTTGTCAACTAATTATATCGTTTATTTATATTTTCATATTTCAATGATGATGGGTGTTGATGATAAAGAAAGTGTTTTAACATGAGCGAGAGGAATGCGTGAAGGTTGTCTCAACTCTTGGGGAGGAAATGACAACTCCACAATCTTCTTCAAGTTTATAGTTGAGTAGGGAACTATATCTACTAAGCTTTGTATGAGCATCATCATCCTTCATATTGTTCAACTCAATCTAAAGTTGTGGTGGCTTATTGTTAGTGGACAGAGGATTGCAGTGGTTGAATGTGGTCTTTTGGTCCTCTTTCTTCTAGGGTACAATGGAGCTCTATATGTTGGTACATTTATGGTGGTTAGAATGAGGATAGGGCAAATGCGGAAGATGAGAGGCAATGTTTGCCCCGCACGAGGATCCTCTAGCTCCAAATATATCATGCAAATGATGGAGAAGGAGGCAATGGAAACTAAGGGTAATTTCAAGTAGTGTTGTTCAAGGGAAGTCAAAGGGGAAATGGAAGAAATTGAGGTTGTGGTGACATGCAAAAGACTAGAGATGGATGATTCCCATATTCAAGGGAAGGTTGAAAGGTCGTTGAAGGGTCCTTTCCACTCTTGCACACAAACACCAAGTATTTCAGGTTGTTGGAGACTTATTACTTAGTGAAATCCATGATTCCTCAAGCCCTAGAACTAAGCAAGCAAGAGAAACAAGAGTAGTCAATATATGTTTCGAAGGGCAAGTTTGAAGCCTTCTACAAAGGGATCTTCAAGGTTAGCATCTCAGTGAAGTAGGTGCACAACTAGAATGACATAAAAAGGAGTGAGGATGGCTCCCATGACTTTGTAAGTACACCAACCCTATTGATCTCACTAAGGACACTTAGCCATTTGATCAAGCCAAAGCTGCCCTTGGAACTACCAATGGAGGAAAGTCCACCATCCCTTATTATCTAATTTGTGTTTCAAGTTTTAATTTACTACTTATTATGTATCGTTGCAAGGTTAGCATCTCAGTGAAGTAGGTGCACAACTAGGATGACATAAAAAAGAGTGAGGATGGCTCCCATGACTTTGTAAGTACACCAACCCTATTATCTCATTGAGGACACTCAGCCATCTGATCAAGCCAAAGCTGCCCTTGGAACTACCAATGGAGGAAAGTCCACCATCCCTTATTATCTAATTTATGTTTTAAGTTTTAATTTTCTACTTATTATGTATCGTTGTCTTAGCCCTGTAGTAGTAATCCTTTTTCTTTACATGTATTTAAATAGCAGGACAACGACATATAATAATTAAATAGATATCATGCTAGGGAGGCATCAGTGTCTTTGCTGACACACATCCACTGATAACAAATGCACCCTATTTTTGTATTAATATAAATTAGTACATTTTTACACACACACACACACACACACAGGAGTAAAATTTTCAATGCATAAATTTTATTGGTTAAAAAAACATCTTCTCCTTATAGAAACAGAAATACCTTATGAACCAAATCTCTTTCTCTCTTTCTCACACATAAACATTTATTTTTAAATGTCTCATACTTTTTGTTGTTTTATGGTTTTCTCTTTTGAATTTTTAGTTCACATATATTAAATAAGAATCTAATAATATTAAGAGAAGACATGATTATATAATAATATATTTATAGAGAGAGAGAGAGAGAGAGATAGAGAGAGAGAGAATTTTAATTATTTCATGCTTTTTTTGTTTTATTGTTTTTTCATTTGGAATCTTATTTAATTATATTAAATAAGAGTTGAACAAAATTATGAAAGTTTGAGCAACAAGACTTCGACTCTCAATCTGAAATTCTTCTGAGAGTTGCGCACGCTCCCATGAGCTCCTCCCTGGTGTGCCCTAAGGGCCTCCGCAAACTTGAGTTCTGAGCAAACCAGAGCAGCCTCCTCTTGCGTTCATGGAACCACAGGATCCATCAGAGGATGGGGATCCTCCTCCATGAGAACAAACCTATGAGCAAGAAAAAATGCAAATGCCTTTGCATCTCTGATCTCAGCCATTGGCCCTCCAAAAACTAGACCTTCAATATCCAAGTTTGTGAAGAAACTCAAAGATATCCTAGAGATCTTTATACCTTCGTCTCTCCCTCTTTGGGTGGCGATATCTCTAGCAGAAAGGGGCTTGGTTGGCTAGTTTACAGGACTATGGCCATCACCTCGTTCGGTTCAGAAATGGGTTGAAAGGAACTGGTCCTCTTCAATAAACAAAAAAATCTCCATAAGGTTCTGTAGAAGAGGGTATTACACCTTTCATTTCGAAACAAAGGAAAACCAAGATTTAATCTTCAGAAACGGCCCATACTTCATGGACATGCGAGGCCTATACTTAAACAGACAAACCCCTGACTTTGATCCTGAAATGGATGTTCCCCAGTGTAGTGCCGGTATGGATAAGACTACCTCACCTTCCTCTACATTGCTAGGGCGATGAATCTGTCAGTGTCATCGGGAATGTTGTGGGGAAGTATATTAACAAATGTGAACCAAAATAGAACATGCATGCATGTGCAAGGATATGTCTCGAAGTGGACCTAGGGAAGGGCCTACCAGAGGTACTAAAGAGTAAAGTAGATCAATGGACGCACATACAATAGCTAGACTATGAGAAGATACTGTTCAAATGCAAGGTATGTCATGAATACAGTCATTTTGCAAATAGATGTCCAAAAAAATAAGAAAGTGAAAATTTTGAGGAGTCTGAAGCAAAATGGGAACAAGTTAAAAAGAAAAAATCGGCAAACAAACAACCCCACTCCTCCTCAAGCCATCCCCAGGCTCCCCCTTGCCCCCTTGATCCTTCTCCATCATCCCCCCTGATCCAGGTGGATATTGGTGGCCACCTGCCAAGTCCACCTGGACCCCCACCTCAACATTTTCAGTTTCCTTAATTATAGCGCAGTTACTATTTTTAGCAGTTTTTCGGGTCCTGAACTTCCGGAGCCGTTTTGAGGCCCTAAACGACGTTTTTGGGGAATCCGGGGCAACATGGGTCCATAAAATGGACCGGTGTTGCTGTTTCCACAATGATAGTGCTCGAATAGATCTTTCTAATGAGCTATTGTACGCGTCAAACGGAGATCATATGCTAAAGTTACGACCCCGGGAAGTTGATGTACCAACTTACCCCCAAACGGGGCCCACAGTTTGGCGTTTCATCTCCTAGGGTTAGGTTTTGGAATGTTAAGGGTTTTCATTGTTTCTCAACAATAAATAGGCCTTCGAGCCTCATTGTAACACAGTTCAGAGGCATGTAGCCATCACATCTCTTCTCAGAGATAAGCTACCATCGCCCTAGCTAGTTTATTCCATTTCTGATTGTAAGCATGTTTCAGTATTTTCCATTAATGAAATGAAGTATTATTTCCGCTGCATCTTTGTGCTTATGGTTATCTCTATAATTTGTTGCGTTCCTGTTTAAATCCGGATCAACTCTGGCATATCACCTCTCCTTTACTTATTAGTATATGCAACAGTTTTTATCTTTTTAGTACTTTTAATATGTATACAGATGTCTAGATGTTAGGCAATTTAAAGACAATAAGAAAAATTAGCATAGATGGATAGACTTATTCTATTTTGTTTTTGGACGGCTTATCATGTAAATGGCCAACAAAACAAATTTCCCTCCAAACAGATTGAGATCCCCTCACCATTCAACATATAAATATAACTTAATATAACTTACTTGTTTTTGAATGATAATAAAAAAAAGTCTTACCATAACTTTTATATATATAATCTATATTATTCACTATTATTATTGAAATGGCTTTTTGCAAATTAAAATGAAATGTTATTAACGTGAGATTACCTTTGTGTCCAAGCCTTGCTTTCTGCCCAAGCTTCTGCCAATTCCATAATCCTACCTTAAGAGGCGAAGAAAAAGGTGGTACTAGAGCATATGTGTCACGCCCCCAACCTCTCCATATTTTTTTCGTTGGAGGGTGCGGCACTACCGGGCAAGTTTATAACGTTGCCTATAGACTATGCCTTAACAACGCTTGTTCCACTGTCGTTCCACAAGCATTAACCTTATATCCAATTCTTAAAACCAAAATTGTAATCTTATAACCGAACTGCAATCCTTTAATTATAATTCTTCGTTCAATTATAAATTACCAAATGCATAAACCGAATTATAACTGTTTACCAATATATAACAGCGCAACCTTAAAACACATAAGAACACATGGAATATATTTGGATGGGACAGCTCACCAAGAGTCTGCCTGAATTGTTTATTAAACCGGTTTATAATTCATACAATGCGTGTGCCGGCACCAGCCACGGCCACACTGTAATTTTGGTGTTGGCAAGGTCCGTGTGATAACCCCACGGCCTGCGCAATATTACAATAGAACTCACGGTTCATACACCATTGGTTTATATGCCAAGACCGGCGTAAACCATAACCCCGAATTCTGATTTAAGTGACAGCGAGCCCGCGGCCTTCGCTGCACTGTTGTTTGCCCGAACCGATGCTCAAGACCGACCCCTGTAACACGATGGCACACTTGCTGTGCTACCTCGTAAGTCCGGCGTAACACCCCTATTCGTTTAACTGCTCGACCTTCGTCTTTCTCCGTTGAACCACTGCTGCTACATCTGTGCCGAGATGCACATCCCTTCGTGCTTCTTATCCGAAGACTTGAAGAATGATCAAGTTCGTTGATGCCTCCAAACGCTTTGCGCCCTCCATATATATATGGGTCCATGCCGATTTGGAGAGGGGTGTCGGTGGTAAAGCCGACCCCCGATTTAACATTTAGACACCCGTCCCTTCACAAGCCGACGTGTGTTGTATTTTTGTTTCACCCATCGTGGCATTATCTTGGCGGGTCGACCTTTGTTTTACAAAGCCGACCAACGCCAAGTATAAGCTCTCATGGCGCCGTGCTCCTTTATCCTGCGCGCTCATTCACTTCGGATCATTTCGCCACATCGCCCATACGCTGTCGCTGTTTGCCCGATTGTTGAACGAACCCGGTTCACTCAGTGCACTGTCCACGAACTGTCCCTTACCCGTTCGTTTGCTGTTTGTTCGAACGCCCGGACTGTCCTAACCGATAAGGCTGTCGACCCGTCCGTTCACGGATTCATGTGTGCGTTTGAACGCCACCTACGTCGTCGCCCAAACTGTCACTGTTTGTCCACTGTTTGGACTATCCCGACTTTGATGTCTTTGACCTGCCCATTGTGGAGTTGTTGCCCGAACTGTCCTAACCTTGTGGTTGTCGACCCGTTCGGTTAATGTGTGTGTATGAACCTGTTTGATGCCGCGCCCAAGCCAGATTCGTTTGTTGGGTGAATCACGTCTTCGCCCGTATGTGGGTCGCCCGCTGCCGTGCGGAGCGCCCGATCTTCCGGGCGTTACACGCTCCTCCACCTTAAGATGTTGTCGTCCCGACAACGTCCCACTTCGACAACCTGCAATGTAGACTTCCTCCATTATGTGATTCGGCCTTCATTGGGTCGCCCTGCTGTTTTGTAATTTGGTCGAGTGTAGCACACTCGTTTCATGATCTCCCCGTCACGTTCATGGGAACCCCCATTTCAGGTGCCCGTTGAGACCATCGGACCTGCTCAAGTACCATTACGGACTCACTGCCTTGAGCAGTCAACAATGAGCCCGACCTACGTTCATTTAAAAGGACTGCCAAGGGAGTGAGCCAGGTGGCTCCCCTTCATCCATTAGTTCGATACTTCTGCCCGAGTCTCCCGCCTCCATCGGTGCCTCTCGGTCCTCCATACTCGTATCATTCCCTTTGCTATTGTCTTCCATTTGCCAGAGGTACTCTTTTCGAGCTTCCTCCCGTGTGTTCGGTTCCACCGTCTTGTCACGGGTCCTCGCCCGTTTCGTCATAAGGTCGCAAATAACCCCCTCGAGTCTTGCAACCATGGCCCATCCTTGATTCATCATCCAACATCCCATCATAGTCATCCATAGCACGATCATCCATATCCTAGACAAACTGCTTTTGTCCCTTTCTGCATATGATTCCTCTGCCACATGTTCATATGATACCCCCGTACCATCGCCATGAGGTCTCTCCATGAGAGCACCTTCATCTACGTATGTATGCCACCAGTCCAGTCGTGGTCCAACCTGATCGGGTTCAAGTTTCGACTCCATCGAATGTCCATCATCATGAGTGTCCTCTATGTGAGTGACCTCACCCATCCATGTCGACAAGCTACACGATCCTGGTTCACTTTCAAGCTTTGCCTTCATCGGGTCTTCATCGACACGTGGTTCTTCTATGTAAGTGTCCGTCCATGCTGCCAAGCCGTATGTCCCTATCTCAACTTGATTAAACTCAAGTCTATCCTCAGTCACGGTCGTGTTTGCAACATCTTTGGTCGATATGACTTCCTCTCCTTCGGTAGTACAATCTACAATTGCTTCTTGCTCCACTGCACAACCGGCTTGAAGAAATCCCTCAACAACTCTTCCCAAGGCTACAAGTTCTTCAAGAATCCGGGGACGCCCTTCCATTATCTTTTCCAACCTACCCAAGATAGCTAGGAACTTCCATCTGCGTTCTTCAAAACCTGCCATACCTTATACTTCACTGTCACGAGCAACCTGCTCAACAGCCAACCTGGGCTCTGATACCAACTGTCACGCCCCCAACCTCTCTATATTTTTTTCGTTGGAGGGTGCGGCACTACCGGGCAAGTTTATAACGTTGCCTATAGACTACACCTTAACAACGCTTGTTCCACTGTCGTTCCACAAGCATTAACCTTATATCCAATTCTTAAAAGCACAATTGTAATCTTATAACCGAACTGCAATCCTTTAATTATAATTCTTCGTTCAATTATAAATTACCAAATGCATAAACCGAATTATAACTGTTTACCAATATATAACAGCACAACCTTAAAACACATAAGAACACATGGAATATATTTGGACGGGACAGCTCACCAAGAGTCTGCCCGAATTGTTTATTAAACAGATTTATAATTCATACAATGCGTGTGCCGGCACCAGCCACGGCCACACTATAATTTTGGTGTTGGCAAGGTCCGTGTAATAACCCCACGGCCTGCGCAATATTACAATAGAACTCACGGTTCATACACCATTGGTTTATATGCCAAGACCGGCGTAAACCATAACCCCGAATTCTGATTTAAGTGACAGCGAGCCCGCGGCCTTCGCTGCATTGTTGTTTGCTCGAACCGATGCTCAAGACCGACCCCTGTAACACGATGGGGCACTTGCTGTGCTGCCTCGTAAGTCTAGCGTAACACCCCTGTTTGTTTAACTGCTCGACCTTCGTCTTTCTCCGTTGAACCACTGCTGCTACATCTGTGCCGAGATGCGCATCCCTTCGTGCTTCTTATCCGAAGACTTGAAGAATGATCAAGTTCGTTGATGCCTCCAAACGCTTTGCGCCCTCCATATATATATGGGTCCATGCCGATTTGGAGAGGGGTGTCGTTGGTAAAGCCGACCCCCGATTTAACGTTTAGACACCCGTCCCTTCGCAAGCCGACGTGTGTTGTATTTTTGTTTCACCCATCGTGGCATTATCTTGGCGGGTCGGCCTTTGTTTTACAAAGCCGACCAACGCCAAGTATAAGCTCTCATGGCGTCGTGCTCCTTTATCCTGCGTGCTCATTCACTTCGGATCATTTCGCCACATCGCCCATACGCTGTCGCTGTTTGCCCGATTGTTGAACGAACCCGGTTCACTCGGTGCACTGTCCACGAACTGTCCCTTACTCGTTCGTTTGCTGTTTGTTCGAACACCCAGACTGTCCTAACCGATAAGGCTGTCGACCCGTCCGTTCACGGATTCATGTGTGCGTTTGAACGCCGCCTACGTCATCGCCCAAACTGTCACTGTTTGTCCACTGTTTGGACTGTCCCGACTTTGATGTCTTCGACCTGCCCATTGTGGAGTTGTTGCCCGAATTGTCCTAACCTTGTGGTTGTCGACCCGTCCGGTTAATGTGTGTGTATGAACCTGTTTGATGCCGCGCCCAAGCCAGATTCGTTTGTTGGGTGAATCACGTCTTTGCCTGTATGTGGGTCACCCGCTGTCGTGCGGAGCGCCCGATCTTCCGGGCGTTACAATATGAAAGGCATGGAACACGAGGAAACTTCATTAGTGATCGTACAACAGCCACGGCCATGGCATAGTCACGCATGGTCAGATACTTATCGTATTCTCATTGGCTAAAGAAATGTTCAATTACATTTTTTTAACTCTTTTGCAATAAATTGTCTTAATAACTTAATACTAATAAATTAAATTAAGTTTGTTTTGTTATACGATATAAATATTTTTATTTTGTAAAATTATTTTTGTTTGGTTAATGTTCGTTTTTTTTTAGATGTAAGGAAACAAATTAATAATATAATATCTAGATATATTTAGTAAGAGTAAAAGCTTTCTTGTTTACACATTATTAATAGGGAATTTTAAATAGTGTGGTTTTCTTTGAATAAGAGTGATGGGTAAATCTGCATTTGCAAATAGCCGACAATAATCACTATCCTAAGTGTTGCTTTGAATTATGATAAATTTTCCTACTGTTAAAAAAAAAACATTTTTATTTTTATTTAACATAATATTTTCATTTTTCTTTTGGAAAATATAAATCTATTTTATAATAATTTGCATTTCATAACTTTTAAATAAAAAGTTCATTTAACTATTATTAATTTTTTTGGGAAATAATATTATTTTTATATTTGTAAGATTTATTAGTCTTGTTATAATACATATTAGTTTAATTTAATTTATATTTAATGCATTATATATTAAATATTTTATAACATTAAATATATTGTTATAATAATTTTAAGAAATTGTTTATTTTCTTTATTGTACTAGAGAGATATGAACATTTTTTTAGTAAGGGTTTATTTTTAAGATTTATGGAACAGATTAATAGCTTAAGACCCAAAGGTATTTGGTAAGAGTGAAAGTTCTTTCCTCTTTATAGCAACCAATAATAAATGTCCAAACTACTAGCTTGACAACTAAATTATATTAGATTTTCCCACTATTAAAAAACAAAAACAAAACAAAACATAAACCTTTCTATTTTTATTTAACATTTTATATATATTTATCATAATTATCATAAAAATAATATAATATATTGTATACCTATAAACAAAATGATTTGCATTTCATAACTTTTAACGAGCAAAAAAAGTTGTGAACATGCCATTTTGACCAACAAAGAAAAATTAACCAATTAAAAAACAATGTTATGTTTATATTGTAAGATTTATGAGTGAAGCTTAAATGGGTTGAATTAAATGGTGAAACGTTAGAGTTTTTCACCGTAATGAGATGAGTGAAGTTCAAATGGGTTAAATTAAATGGTGGAAAATAGGAGTGTTTTTCATTTTGACGAGTGAAGTTCAAATGGGTTGACTTAAATGGTAAAAAATAGGAGTTTTTTACTCTGGGATGAAGTTTAATTTTTTTTTAGGGTTTTTTTAAGATCTATGCGGCACTTTTATGAGGATTTTTCTAAATTCACACATAAGAAGATCAAAGTCAAATTAATTATTTGGTTAAAAACCAAATTAATTAATTAGTTAAAAATGTCAAGTGGGTGTAGTGGAGGTGGTAGTTGTTATCCTCACTTAATTTCAGTCCCACCAAGATTGACATTCTTGCTCTTTGGAGTCATTTCTACATGAAATATAACAGGCTCACCTAGACACGGGTGGATTTTCCATGGATGTAGCTAGTATAGATCTCCCACATAAAGAACTACACAAAATAATAATAATAATAATAATTAAATTAAATTAATTGGTTGAAAAACCAAATTAATTAACCTAATAAACATGTTTATTTTGGAATGGGACTTCTAAAATTTTAATTTAATTATCAATAATTATTAAATAGATGGTAGACACCAAGATTGACATGCTTGCTTCTTGGGAGTCATTTCTACATGAAATATAACTGGCTCACCTAGACACTGGTGGGTTTTCCATGGATGTATGAGACACAGGTGGGTTTTCCATGGATGTAGCTAGTATTGATCTCCAGCATAATGAATTACACAAAATACTAATAATAATAAAATTAAATTAATTGGTGGAAAACCCAAATTAATTAACCTAATAACATGTTCATTTTGGAATAGGGCTTCCAAAATTTTAATTTAATTATCAATAATTATTAAATAGATGGTAGAGATTTCACCTCCACACAATATCTTAGAATATTCTTGGTAGTATACACAAATCAAAGGTTGAGATTTAACTCCAAAATAGTTATGTTTTTTCTTCCCTTTTAATTAAATTAAATAATTTAAAAAATTTATCATATCAATATGAGTGAGTTTTTTTATGCATGTGGTATTACTAAGTCATGGTACTAGCGCATGGTATTGTAACAAAGATTATTTATTGGTTAAGAATCTCCATGGTTAAGAATCTTGATACATAAGTATTACATTAAAATGCATTGAACTAAAGCTCATTTTAGATACATGGACATGGTCATAATGGAATATCTATCAACAAATTCTGATGTTGAAGCTTTTGAACAAAATGCTACAATATCGGTATTCTACTTCACATTCCCCAATATTAACCTAATAAAAACCAAAATTTAGAAAACATCAAATCTTACTAGGAATTATTCCTCTGCTTTGGTTTATGAGTCTTCTTATAAACTATTAAGCAAGGGGGGCATACCCCTTTTTCCCTTGCCACCAAAATTCATCTTGATTTAGCCATGTGATCGGCCTTGGAGTTGTTTGATCTAAGAACATAGAGACATTTCTTCTTGGGGATAAAGTGATACAACTAATCTGCTTGAAAATGTGGCTTAAATTTGTATATGAGGGAAGAGACCTTGAATATAAATGGTGAATTATATTCAAGGAATCACCAAAAACAATCACATCTTGAATTGTCAGATTCACAATTTGCCTCAAACCCTAATATAGGCTTCAACAATGTTGTTGTAAGTGTGACCTAAACCCCAAGCATACATGTGTTCTTCTTGACTCTTAGGGCATAAAAGTGTTCTTCTTGACTCTTAGGGCATAAAATTACCCCCTGGCTCATACTAGCCCTAATTCTTTTTGTAATTAATAATAATAATAATTTAAAATAAAGTTATAATTTAGTTTTTTCAAAGTTCTTATTTTATTTTGGCAATATGAGATGTATCATGAGATAAGTGTTTTAATGTCTATTCACCTTTCAAAGCCATTTAATTATATGGCTACACTAGTTGGTTAAAATAGGGACATTTTTAAGACTAACTCATCTCTCACACCAATAACCCTAAAACATTTTAAGATATATTGACTTATAGAGACATGCAAAATGTTTTTATCTCATTTAGATTATTTATTTTTTTACATGTACAAGTCACGAGACACCATATGACAATTTTTTGAATGTAAAGAAAAACACCTTATATGTTGATAGGCATGTCTATTTTGGAAAGATGGTTTCCATAATTTTAATTTAATTATATATAATTATTAGGTGGATGGTAGGATTTAACCTCCACAAAATATTTTAAAATATAATTAGTAATAGTTATATATCAAAGGTTGAGATTTATCTCCCTTTTAATTAAATTGATTAATTAAAAAAAATGACATATGAATATGTGCCATATGAGCATGAGTTATAGTTTTTTGGACATGTGATATTAGTAAGCGATGGTATTCATTAATAGTATTATGAAAAAGTCTATTTATAAATTAAAAATATATATGGTAAAGTGGGATGGATCTACATGGTTAAAAATCTTATCCCATGCATTTCTATATGTATATATACTCATATATTAATTATTTTTAATAATAATAAAATAATTTTAAAAAAAATATATATTTAAAAAAAAATGACGATTTTTTTAATTTTTGGCAACATGAGATGTAACCATGGGTACATAATAATATTCTATCTATATCCTCCAAGTTTCATGGTTTGAAACATCCCAAAAAAATCTATAGCAAAAATGTCAAGATGACATGTTTGAAGAAGATTTAAGAAACATTTAGGAAGTCTAACTTCCTTAAACCATATCTCTGAAATTGTAGAGAATGAAGGTCTAAATTTTGTAACACAAGTACATGAATATCTTCAATATGTATCCTCCAAGTTTTAATTTTTTAAACATCATAGAAGGAAAATTATAGCAAAAAATCCCATCTTTAGATTCCAAGAATAACCCCAAAATTTATTCATCGGCTCTTCTTGCAACCTCAGATTTATTCTTTCTTGGATTATTTTTCAAATGACTTCACATTCCCTTTATTTCTTGTGTGTGTACGTCCACTTATGGGGTTGGATTGTAAAGTCGATTGGGTCATCCTACTTGTACATTGGTTGGGTCATCTTAATAAAATATTTCATAGCTCCTCATTCCTATGAAGTTAGAGGGAGTGTCATATAATATTGGAAATTTATCAGAATAATCTTTCTAACCAGATATCCTATGCTCCCATTTTAGCTAGAGAATTGGAGTAAAAATTCCTTCAAATATAAAGTATCCAAATTGGGCATGAAAAGTCCAAAATCAATATTACTAACAATCTTTATCTTGGACATAAGTAGTCTCCCCCTGTCTTTGACATCAATGACAATAATATTTCCAACACATAAAAATATGAAAAATGATAGAGAGAGAGAGAAAGATTCCACTAAGAAGAACCATTACATGCAATGAGTCCAATTTTTCGACCTCTCCTTCCATACCTCCACTCTCTTTTTGTTGCCTAGTTTAACTCCATCTATTACATATCTATCAAGTTCCTTTTTACATAAAATTATGGCTTTGTGACTTATATATATAAACTTAGACTATGGGACCCTGTATGATTCAAATGGTCCTCATCATTTCATCCATGCTAAAAATAGAGGGACTCCATTATGTCTATTGGACCATCATGATTATAATGTGCAAAGAGTCAATGAAGCGAAGGGTTTTCTGTGGTTAGCCCATAACCACGGGTTTTTTAATGACCCCATAACCATCATGATTATAATGTGTCGAGTGCTAATGAAGAGAATGGTTTTATTTAGTTAACCCATAACCATCATGATTACAATGTGTTCAGTTCCAATCAAGAGAATATTTTTGTGTGGTTAACCCATCACCATGGGTTTGTGGATGACCTATAATCAAGTTGGTAATGGAAAGCTTGTAGAAGGGTTTTGTGTGGCTTACCCACACATATGGTATCTATGGGTTTGTGGATGATTCATAAAAATTTTGAAATTGTAGGTTTGGATGAGAGTTTTGTGTGATTAACCCATAACCGTGGGTTTGTGGATGATCCATAACCTTGCTTCCTATTTTTATTACAGTGGACCTCTAACAACAATTTTATTTGTAACTATACTTTATTACAATTGGTGAAATCACCTTTTTTTAAGACCCATTTGAGGTATTGAAGATACATTTCCATTTATATAAAATATTTTCTACATTGTATCCTATGGAGTGAGAAAATACTTCTGGAAAGTCAAGGTACAAGTAGTTGTGCTACTTTACAAAGTTGTGTGACCTCAATCCATGATGTCTCCTAAACTAGGAAACAAAAAGAACTTCCATAAAAAAACCATTTGATCCAATAGAAAATACGTTAAAATGAGCTACTATACACCCTCTAAAATGATCTATAGAGGTCATGGTACTATTATAAATTTTGTTAAAGATGGATTCCCTATGTTCCATCCATTATTGTGTTTCAAAGGTGACCACACAACTATGGGTAAACTTATAAAGGGATGGAATGAGGTTTCTAAGCTTTCATATGCCCCATGTACACGTTGCATGAGGTTCCCATGGAGTGGTAACCTACTCTGATGCCAATGATTTTGATCTTGGAACTAAGATCTATAAGGATAAAATGTTGAGAGAGGAAGAGAGAAAGCATACAAATGTATCATGAAAATAGTCACAAAAACATTGATTAAAATGCATGAACTGAATAGACCAAAAAAATATGAAAAGGAAGAGAGAGAGAGAGAGATGATTCCATTAAGAAGAATCATTACATTTGTTGAGGCCAATTTTGGGACTTATCCTTCTCTACCATCACTCTCTTCATATTTCCTTCTTGTGGGGTGTTTTATTGAAAAATAATATTTTGATTAGGTTTGTGCTGCAGGAGCATTCAACTCAATAATATCATTGTATCTTAGTAGACATAGGGGGTCTTGTGTTTTCAAGGAAGTTGGTTTCCTATGTTTTGAATTAATGTAATTATTAAGGTTTTGAGTTATTTTAATGAGAGAAGCTAGAATAGGGATTTAATTAAGTATAATGAGGCATATTAGTAAATATTCTCGAATGTAGGAGAATATGAGAGAATCGGGATAGTTGAGAGATTGGGAGATTTGAGAATTAATTGTAAAACTTAGATTAGGAGTTAGTTCATGATTTTGTGGATTAGAGAGGATCCTTAGAGATAAGGAAGATATTTTAGCATTTTGTTGAGAAGGTTATGGATCTAAACCAGGAATTGGTTGTATAATACTTTTGTATAAACGTAAGCCTAAAAGGCATAGTCAGGGGTTAGCTAGTTAGCTAGTTAGTCAGTTAGGTCGAGAGTTAGATAGGTTTTACTGTAAGCCTATGGTAGGTAGGAAAACAAAGGCCACTGATTAGAAAATCAAGCTCGAGAGACAGACAGTCTCATTATGTAATCATTTGTTTATATACGTATATACAGAGATTCAATTCCTAAACTGTGTAAGTGTGTAGTTTGAGTATTGAATGATAAATTACATGTGAATAAGAGGTTCTGCATAGTATATGTATGCAAGTGGAGTTCAGCAGAATACAGAAAGAAGTGAGGATGAAGGATCGTGTCATTGAATTTGATTGAAGGATCAAAGTAAAGTTCAGAAATGACAGTGATTAAAGAGTACGCAGAGTTAAGCGCAGGAGAGAGTTGTGGACAAAACAGCGAAGGACCAGAACCCTGAAGTAAACCGAAATCACAGAAGAACATTGAAGGAACGGCATAAAAGCAAAGTAAAGAGAAGGACGAGAAATGAGGTAATGATGTGCAGGAGTCATTGGATCTAAATATCAATAAACGAGGCTAAAGGCGATGGGTGACCAAGATTAAGTCGTGCCACATAAGTAAAAGAAATAAACGACAGAGATTAAATCCAAGTACTTGTGGAAGGTGAAAGGCGAGAATCGATCTGGACCGTTAGATTGATAGATCTAGTAGGTCGACGGTGATCAACAACTGAGCGGGTAGGAGAGTACAGGATGCCTTGATTGCAGTTGAAGGCCCACAATTGTTCTTCGTCATTGATTGCAAAAGTCAATGCTTACGTCACAGTCAACTATGGCATTAGACCAGTAATTAACCCGTGTGTTAGTTGAAGGGCCACAAACCATAAGATTTGATGGCCTCTGTTATCCAATGGATATCGGGTTTGAAAGTGATCAGAGTTTAATTCTAAACCCGGACTTGAATTTTTATAGACCAAGGTTTATGAACAATATAGGCTTTGTGAGGTGTGTAAGTGTCGCGCAAGTTTCCGATGCGATATCACTACAGACTGTCGGATCAAATGGGTTTTGATCTATGGCACAGGATCACCAAGTAGCTCTATTGATCGGGGAAGACATCAACTGTCGAATTAAAGGTAAGATCGACAATGGAAATTGAACGATAAGGCTTGGGTAGAGAGGACCTGAGATGGTTACAGGTGCGGTTTTATTTTATTTGAAATCTGGTTGTGTTATCACATATTGCATGCGAGAGGAGGAGTCTTAGGAATGCGATGGGGTCACATGTTGGGGTGATGCGATATTGCGACAGCCGTTGATCTAGTGGACGAAATCAAAAGTGGAAAAGGGCAATCACATATCGCAAATCGGGAGTTCTGGATGCATATTCTATTGAGTCCTTTGAACTCCGCAATTGCGATATATGATGAGTTGGCACGTAGAGTGGGGTTTGGTTAATATGCTTGGTTATAGAATTAACCGAAGTATGTTATAAAGGTTGAAGGGCTGAGAAATAAGGTTCCGTGGAAAAGAATTACTAAAGGGTCAGACTGGGGTTAGTTATTAACTCGTTCCACATGAGACCAATTAAGGGGCCTTAAACCTTAATTTATGAAGGTTTGACTAGGTAGGTCATTGAAATTCCTGGGATAAATGAGATTATGCATTTTAAATGTATACTGTGGGTATCACAAGTTTTCCTTGCGTTAGTTTGGCTCCATAAGTTACATATATATCAAGATTCCTTTTACATAAAAATATGACTATGTGACATATAAATAAAAACTTATACTATAAGACCCCCTAAGATACATATTAGGGTGTTTCCCCTTATCCTCGGGTTTTTTTGTTTGTTTCTTCATACCATTATTTTTTTGTAGGATTAAATATGTTCAACTATTCAATTCTAGATGTTGTTAAGCTTGTGAATTTTGGACAAACTTGACACCAAAATGCTATTGAGAATCATTATCTAATGGGGGACATAAGTTTGGATAGTAAGGGTTACTTTGTAGGTGGATTCCCATACATGTTGTAGGATGTGAATTCCTCTTCATTGCAATTTTCATTGTTGTAGGTAGGTCCATGAATTAGGGGATGGGGGGAGACTAGCATATGTAAAGTTGACATGTGGATCCTAGGATTAACTAGGTTGTACCCCCTAGTAATTAGAGTATGATGGGTGTGATGTGATACTATATGTGTATGATGTTCAAACAATAGTTTGATATGAGGGCGTTCCACAGTAATGATTTTTGTAATGGTTGTTTCTATATGATGGAGATGACCGCATGACAAGTTTAAATGATTCATGAATGTAATCAAGCCATCTATTGAATATGATGTCCCAATTCTCTCTTGCCCATATGGTTCGAGTAGGGGTCACTATGGAAGGAATATGTAAAGGTAGCTAGATAGGAATAGACTCAACAAAAGTGATAGCATTTTTCTATGGCTTTTTCCTTGATATATGACATGGTGGTAGCAACATATTTTACAATGATATGCACAAGAGATTTCAAAAACAATCTTGAAGTAATGCATCTTTGACTTTGATCTTGCATAAACTATGGCAACGCCACCACTCAAGGATATGATCTTTGATGTGTGTGGAGATGGTTTGTCAAAATACAATAAGAAGCTTCAAAGCAGTGTCATAGCAAACTAGAAGTTGGAAAAAGTTTTAAAATGCATTGGTTAATGATGTGAAATTGGAATAATAATTCACTTTCTCATTGACATACCATCATTGGTTGATCAAATTCTCTAAAAAAACCTTAACCAAATAAAATATTGCATGATGTTGTTTGATCAACACCACATGTGGAAAATCATGACATGAGTGGTCACGCCTTCGGTTGGATTTCCCTCAAATTTAGGGATGTCTAAGGGGTGTTTGGTTGGTATGGGTGGCCAATGGAATAATTTGAAATAGTATCACTGGTTAAATTCATCAAATCTAAGAGATGTAACAATTCCATGTAAGACAAGTGTGGTGTTGATGGTGGTGGTGGTAATGTACTTTCCATTAGGCCTTACTAATAAGAGTTATTTATAGGAGAGGAAGAACTTATAAGATAAATGTGAGGCATAACTAAGCCTAATAAGGATGGTGCTAATAGGGTTGAGCCAAGCAAACATTTTTTCATAAGTGATTGTGAAGGGGGAGATTGGGTCAGCGAAGTGATAAGGCTAAGAATTCCTCCCAACACTAGTAGGAGACCATGTATGTGTTGAGAATGAAAGGATCCCTTATGGTTCAATGTTGAAATGGATGTGTATATGTATGAATAAAGGGCACTAACTTGTGTTTTTGTTGGAAAATTTGGCTAATCAAAGCAAATTGTATTGTAATTGTATACTAAAATAATGGTACAAACATGAATGCAAGAATAACGAAAATTTTGTCTAAACCTCACGTTTTGATAGAATTAGATCTCTTCACATGAGGGTGTGAAAAAATAATAGAAAACACCACTCCTAAGACCTAACCTCTATCACTCAATAATGTAATTGGGCCTTCCACTAGTTTTGTAATGGGGCATGAACCCACCATAAGAATACTAGGGAAGGCAAGAAAGAGTTATTTATCTTGATGAATATTGGGAGCATGTCATAAAATAATTAACAACAATTCTAAATAGATATTCAACATTTGACTCAGGTGTAATTGGATCCCACAAGCACCACCTCAATAGGTGTCTTATGTTTTGCCCAATAATTTATCTTCATCTAGTGATGGCAAGGGATTCTTACCTTCTATTCATCATTCACAAGTCAGGATACCTCACAAGAGCTAGGTTGTTGAAGCATGCCCACAAGACACCATACCAGGGCTTTGGCCCATTCACAGGTATCTCCCTACCTTTGAATTTTTGCACACTAGCACTTGAAGGATTTAAATCTCTCTAGGACAACTTTATATGTTTCAAAATGAATAGTGATAAAGAGGGATTTTTTGGATCCTTACCTTCGAAATCCTCACCAAAACTAAAATTTTGTTTAGTGATCTCTAGATAGAGGATTCTGGTTGGTTTATTTAGGGTTTTTATTCCAAGATTTTTGAACTATGGCCATGAACTTGTTTTTTGAATCAAGGGGGTGATGAAAGATTTCCTTAAAACTCCTCAATTCTTTTGGTTTCCTATATTGCTTTTGGGCGGGTAGAAGACCATACTTAGGAGAGGTGGAATTTAAAATATTTAGTATGTGAGTGAAAAAATGTGTGCAAATGTGAGGTGTGCAAATATTTTGAATAGAAATGGAGCATGTGGATATTGTGGGCTCCATTAATTCCTCTTAATTAAGATCTAAATGTCATTTTTTTCAACCTTTTGGAATTTTAAAACTATTACTAGATTGTTAATATATGGACATTATAGGGTCCTTTCAATCCTTTAAACTTCGTACTATATTCTTTATTACAACTATTTTGACAAAATGAAATTATCCTAGGGTGCAAAAGATATGGTCAATTGTGGTCCTTTCAATCCTTTAATCTCCTTGGTATTTTGAATCACAAACAAAAATGAATATGTGCACATGTATGGGTGAATTTATCCAACTAACTAAGTTCCTAAAAGTTTTTTGTTGTGAATTTCAAGGGAGGGGAAGAAGACGGAAGTTCGCTACACTATGGGATGCGTCGAAGATCGCCAAATGAATATGACCATTAAAAGCGAAAGTTAATGTTAAAATATGCGGAAAATTGCATTTATGAGGACATATTGGCAAGATCTAAGGATAGATATGCAGTTAATGAATAGAATCAGAGCATAATATGAAAAAAATGTAAGTTAATGATGGGGTTAGATATTCATAATTGCTATAAAAGGCTGCGTCTAGCCCAAATTTAGAACTTTATTGAATTGAGAGTTCAGTGTTGATAGTGCGAAGAAGTTGCTGAAACTTTCAATGTCGTATGTCGTCTGAGCGTTCTTGGGATGAAATTGTTCGTAATTTTCATGAGAAGGGATTATTTGGAATCATGGAAGTTGGTACGTCCACAGAAGCATGATCACAAAAAAAGTAGAGATCTCCATGGAAGAAACTAACCAAGGAAGAGAGAACAAAGAAGAAACAAGATAAGAAACTTGTTGAACCTGAACAAGGATCCAAGCAAGTCAGAGACAGTGAGGGAGAAGCAGAGCACGCAAAGTAGATGGAAACAAGCGGTGAAGCATTTCCATCGCCTCTACCACCATACATTCCACTGAGGAAACCAAATGCTAAACTAGTCAAAGACTCAAAGGATGAAAAGTTCGGCACCTTCACACCCCTATTGCCAGAGAAAGTACCATTTAATGGGGAATTACTTGTAAAAATATTGCAGCTGAAGTTTGCAGACAACGACTTCAATGATAGAAAGAAGTACCCACAGTTTGCACCAGACCGATACCTAAAGAAATTAAACTACCCAGAAAGCGACGTGATGAGGCTAGAGTCACAACAGTGGGAAAATAGATTGGCACAGTCAATACTAATGAATATGTTAAATGTGTCGCACTTCGGCAGAAGTACAGGGATCACACCTTGTGTGCGACAATTTCTCATGTTCGTGCATGATGGATGCTTATGGATGGGAAAGAGGATCCCCATAGACCCAAAGTTGATCTCGAGGATCACAAGACTACCATACCAAGGGTGGAACCCTACAGAAGAGTTTGTTGGAAAGGATCAGGACTGCGCCATAGCCGAAAGCATGAAGAAAAATTATGGATTGACAAAAGGGAATCACAGGTATGATGTCAATTCAATCAGTGACCAAGGGGTTCACTTCGCAACACACATATTGGCTGGGAAGATTATGAGAAAGTGTTGGGCTAATGAATTCCCTGCCTCAATGATTTCATTAGTTGTGCAGTGTGCCAAAGAGGTTTAGTGCAATTGGGTCGATTACCTGTGCAAAGAATTTTTGGATGATTGTTGCGAAGTCCAAGAGAAAGGTACCACATTCCATTATGCGTGGTTAATTTTGATTATTTAAATGTTAGCGTGGAGAGAGACGGAGGATTCACACTTCCCTGTTGTATCTTTAGATGTATGTGAAACAACGCAATATGCCTCATTATGGTATACCATCCAATTGTCACGAGCAATGGAAAATAGAATGTTTTTTGTGTTATACCATATGAATTTGCATATGTTGGAGACACAGGAAGAAGATAGTGTGATATAAGAGGATACAGTGCAGCATGGCGAAGCAAGTGGAAAAGATAAAGATAAAGATGAGAAGGAATTAGAAGAAGAGGAGCTACATGATGAGGGTCACCAGGATCCTCCAAAAGAGAAGAACATAGAATCAGAAAAGACAGAGACAGACCCTATTGTCACAGAAAAAAGGAAGGAAGAGAGTGAAGTTGCCTCAAAGAGAAAGAAGAAGCAAAAGGCTGATTAGACAAAGGGTGTCATGCCAATGGTCCTTACTGAAGGGGACTCAGATCAAATCGAGGATAGGATACAGGAAGCAACAACAAAATCTTGGAGTGGGTTATAATATCGCTATGGCGCACTTCTGAACGCTATCGAAGAGTGGATCGCAAAATTGAAGATACTAGCACAAATGGTTAGACAACCAACGTAGGTAGAGGAAAGGGTTGGAGTAGAAAGGCAGATAGAGTCTATGCTTGCAATGAGACTAGCACATATACCTGCAGGAGCCCTACAGTTTGACTCTGTCAAACTACAGCAACAGGCTAAGGAATGGAAGCATGTCAATATGAACATCGCAGTAGTGTCGTTGCAAATATTACACAAGTTGCACTTGGAAATTATAGAATAGTTGAAACTACATGAACAACACACCTCGTAGCTAAATATTTAATTAGGAAAAGAGTGAGTTGTGCTTTGGCAGAAGCTCAAGCAAGTGATCCAAGAAAGGGATCAATTAGCGCACCAACACTAGAAGATCAAGAAATTAGTGGAAGCAACGTGAGAGAAATTTTGAACCTTGACATCTGAGAAGAAGAGTTGGTGTAGGACAAGGTCACGAAGCTCGGCCTTGCGGTTAAAGGATACAAGGAAATAATTGTCGCAGTGCAATTAAAATACAAAATGTAGATTAGTGAGCTGCAAATTAAGTTGCAACCAACCACGCCACAAGATGTAAGAGATCAGAGGGAGACCGACCTAAAGGCTACAATGGTCGGCATCTCTACAGCAGTGGCAGATTGTGGAAAACTTTTAGATGAACTTTGCAGATTTAGACTTCACTGCAAGAAGATCAAAATGTACAGAAACTGCGGGAAGACATTTAGCAGAGGCAGCAATAGTTGGAAGATATTTGGACAACTGCAAATACCTTACCAATCTCGCAGAAGCTCACCAATATCAATGAGGGAAATGCTCTCTAGAAAAAGATAGAAGAATTGAAGAAGGAAGAGTAGGTTTTGGTGGAGAGAAATCAACCATGGTAGGATGAGGCTCTACGGCTATCCCAGATAGTAGATGAGAAGCTTAAAGAGCTTCAACAGAGGGAGACGGTGATGATGCAGAAAGCTATAGAACATGCCATAGAAGCACTATTAGAGGAGGTGTGCAGGGAAGAAAAGAAGGTCACAGAAATTTTGTAGCAATTTAATAGTGCATACAACAACATCACAGAAAAATTCATAGGAAAACTAGCTGAGTGACTCGAGACAAGTCACATGTGATTTTTGGGGGCCTCTTGGGTGCAGCCCAACTTGGCCTAGTTTTTGGTGAAGACTCCACATTTTATGGAGTGGAGTGTTTAGTGAAGAATGTAGCAGAGTGCAAAATGGACCATACAGCGGAGCAGTTTTGGATATATTGTGTGGTATAAGGGCTTTAGGATAAGGAAAACCCCTTCCTTTTGTAATTTTGTAAAATATCAATGCTTTTCAGACCATAGTTGCTTGTATTATGGAGTCCATGGTATGTGGACCATGGTATTGTAATTATGTACCCTAGTAAAGAAGTGAGGTGTCGAATTGATCCAAATCTCTTTTATGGTCGTATCTTTGTGATCTGTGGTTCAGGGAGAGAAGGCAAGGCTCTACAATTGAGTTCGCAAATGCCTGATTCTGTAGTTGAGTGTGTAGGTCAAGAAATGTTTGTTGTATAGGAATTATTATTATAAGCAACATTTCTTGTGGACATAATCCCACATTGGGATGAACCACAGTAAAATTGGTGTCTTCATGTGTATATTTGCTTTTTATCTGTTGTTGCATAGTAGTTTATTACAGTTGCATGTTATTACAGCACAGTGATTTCTATGAGTTTATATGATGTGTTAAGTGATTAAATGAATGCGAAGAAATAATTTATACATGTTAAAAGTAAGAAAACGCAATAATACCACATCTCCATGTCCTTCAAGGCTGCAGAAACCTAATTCTACATCCTCCCATAGTCACTTTGGATGAGACTGCGATCTTCTTGCAGGTCATTGTCGAAAGGGCAGGTAGTTGAGGTTTTTTTTGGTGCGCAGTATAGATTGAACTTGAGTCAGCCCAAACCAAATCAACATTTGTTATAGGAAAAATGAGAAATACATGAAAAAACGTGATTGCAGTCACATTTTTCATGTATTTCTCATTTTTCATGTAGCAAGGTTCATCGAAAGTATACAACATGGGTACTCCTTGGGTGAGGAATCAAATTATGCATCCAATGAGTGTTGTTTCTCAAAATTTGAGTAAACCCATAGGGAGATAAGTTGAAAATATGAGTTGAAAAAGTAGTTTTTTATTTTTTCCCTCTAAAATTTGATGATGTAATCTAATCTTATTTTATGATTTCCACTATTATTTCGTAATTTCCTTAGGAGGCCCATTTTAGACCTCAAAATTCCCCTAATGATGCATACTATTATAGGCTTCTAAGGGGCTCACTCATTTTCTCTTCTATGTGATATAACCTTCATGCATCACACTTGACTCTCTACAAAGTCACACACTTGTTCTCACCAAAGTAATTATACATCACTCAATGTGTTATTGCAGCCAAGGCACATCATTAAATCCTGTTGCATCTGCAACCGGGCTATATTTCGGATGGGACTCCTACACCAAACGGTGTGTGGTCTAATTGGGACTTCATATCGGGGATATCCCTTGAATGTTGGTGGTTCCAGCACTGTCAATATTTTTGGCTCTAGAAGGAGGGTCATATGACAAGTTGAGCCCATAAAGTTTGTTTGAACTTTCCGCACTCATTAATGGCTTCTCCCCAAATCACAACACTAACATGTTTTTCTAGAACCACAAAGTTCAAAGTGCCAGTGAGATCATTGATGACGTGTAAAATTTAAATTCAATGGTGAGGGTGGAACAACTTTTTTTGAGCACACCTCTCATTTTCTTGAATTTTGCACAAAACACAATATTCCCTGCAAGGATGTTGCTTATAGGTTGTTCATTCTCACGTTCGAAAGGCGCATAAGGGAATGGTGTTACACATTACTTGTCACCTCTATACACTCTTTCGAACACCTTGCCATAGAGATTTATAGTGCCTTTAATAGGTATGAGTATAAATCTATGTTCAAGAAAATTACGAGATTGTGAAAATCACCTGATGAATCTCTTGATGATTCTCACGATTGTTTCATTCATTTTTCTTTTGAATTTTCTGAAGATGGCGTTGATTGGCCTTTATTTATAGATAAGTTCAAATTTCTTGTTCACATTTCGATGAATCTACATGAATATGAATCTTTTGAAAGCCTCCCAACATACCTCGGTATCAGAGCTTCTAAATCTAGGATGAACAAGGTTGTTGTACCAAGTGACTCTTTGTCTCCTTATGATCAAACAACTCCATTTCCATAGGTTGAGGTGGGAGAACTTAAGAATTCATCTGCTGATTTACCACCATCTTCTCCCACCCCACATACTCAGAATTCCAACACAAGTTTGGACTGCGAGTCTAATGTTTGCATGAATTTTTATCTCCTCATCCTTCATCCTTTGGTTCCTTTGGTCCTCCGATGCGAGTTGTTGTGTTCACATGTTTCGAATGTTTCTTTTAATGTTCATGAGGATCAAGTTCTGGATGGAGTTGGTGTTGAGCAATAAAATTGTGATATCATTTACGATGACTATGTGTGGGATTCCACATATGAATAAGAATTTGCAATGAAAGTTGATTTTTCTCCTTCCACACCTCTCCCTCATTATCCTGACATTTTCTGTTATTTTGTCACTCCTGTTGAATCTTGTGAGAAAATAGTTTCTGATGATATTATTAGTTCTGATGACTCTCAGAACTCATGGAATGTTAGTATAACATCCAAATGCAGAGAGGAAAAATTCTCTTATTGATGCCCCCAATCTATCATCTCATCCTTTTGAAAAAATAGAGGATGAAATTTCTTGTTTCCAATCTTCCCCTTTTTATGATTTGTCAAATCATGAGGATGCCTTTATTTTTTATCTCGAAATTTTTATCATGGTTGTCGTAATCTTTTCACCCATTAATCTGGTCACGACTCTAATTTTTTCGTTATTGACTTTTCTAATCCACCGATCTTTGATGATCTATCTTCTGATGATTTGTAACTTCTGCAAGTTGTCGAGGCACTTAATCCCAAGCTGATGTTTATGTCTGGTTCTCATAGTCTTAAGACTAGTTCCAATTCCAATCAGAATAGTGATGTATCTTTCAAGGCTCCTCATCGCTTTGTCGCATAAATTAAAAATTGAATCTCTCTCAAAAATTTTGCATCCTCCATATGTCTTTTATGATCCTCTCGCTCAGTAATTGGAGGATTCATATGTGACGAGCATTGTTGCAAAACGTAGGTTTCATTCTTTCTTCATGTTCGACCAGTTTCGGAGTTTGAAATTTTTTTTTTTCTGTATGTCTTTGAGTCACAACGTGTCTAAATACCATAATGCATCGGTAGAATGTTTCACATGCACTTTTCTTTCATACTTTTCTGCATGTATTTTCAAACTTCAAGCGTCTTGGTATGTATTGTCTTATTTTTCTTGTTTGTTGTTATGCTTGAATATCTTTCTTGATATGCATTCCCTCGCTTACGTAGGCCAATCGATGCATCGGTGGTTACACTGGAAGTTTCATTTTACATAAGTATGGCCTATTCTTTGTTAGGTTAGGAGTAGGAGTAGTTGTTTGTTTTCCTTTGTTGTTTTTTCTTCCCTATTTTGTTTTGTTTTAATTTACTTTCCGCTCTACTCTTTTCTTTTCTTTTCTTCTCAGTTGTATAATAGCTTCCACATGAGACCGTATTTGTTTTCCAAAGCTAGCATGGTGAATTTCAAGAGGAATTTGTGCTACTACCAACACTTGGTTTTCTATCTATTCCCTCTCTTTGCGTGAATATTGCATTCTTTTAGTCGATGATACTCAGATGGAAAATACGTTCTTTCTCAGAGAAAACCATAGTGGAATCATGATGCTTGAACCTATAACTAGTACTTCCTACTCTAGTTGGTTTTTTATTTTCGGTTATTCCTTGTCAGCTAAATCAAGTAGAGTAAGGAGGGGAGGAAACCCTTATCAATTGTGGCAGAGGTATATATATAAATATCCTTCTCTGAAGGGACAACCTCTTATGCTCTCAATAAGTCAAGATCCTCCTTCTACCCCATGAAATTAATAAGTGCCTATGCACAGTTCTATGAATAAAATTAAAAAAATAAGATAAAGGTGAAAGAAGAGAAAGTCTTCCAGTGCAGAGAGATAAAGCAAGCAACTCCATCGGGGTACTGTTCAAGCTCGCTGGCAGCAAAGCAATGTTTGTGTTCCTGAAGCGGCTTTGTTAGGGTACTATCCAGGCCTGCTAGCGATGGAGAAACACCAACGATGAAAACTAAGACCCTGAAAATTATTTTCACTTGTGCATCTATATACTCCTCATCCCCAATCAAAACAACTTAGTTTGACTTGGCTTGGTTAAGTGTGTCATCGATGAAGAGAATGGTAGGGACTATATCTTTAATGTGAGCTAAGTGGAGAAGCTACGATAATCAATGAACTAAACAATACTTCCTGAAGAGTTAGACCTATTTTGGTTGAGACAAGACCCATATATAGAGTTGGATTTCTACTAGTGTGTCAACAAGTGTTGTAGTTGCTACAACCACCCTCCAAAATTTTGTCTATGCTTTGATTTTGGAGCCTTCCCTTCTGTCCACGAGATCTTATATTTTACTATTGTCAAGTATTCATGATTTGACCAAGACTTATTCTTTTTATGCTATGTGTGTGTTTTCTTGTTTTTACATTGATATGATCTTTCTTAGTCACAAGCCAACCTTCTTAATTGTCTTTACAGCAGTCCTGGGCTTGCCCCTAAAAACTACACAATCTTGGAAGGCAAGTTAGCCTTGATGATGGAAATTGTATAATCGAGAATGGTAGCTCACCCTTGAGCTTGAGAATTGCGCAATCATGGGTGGTAGCATAACACTAAGCTCAGAAAATGTGCAATCCATTCCTTGATCTCAAGAACTATGAAATGCACTAAGCCAAAAAAAAATCCAGTTCTCCATAATTGTGCAATCTTCCTTGGTAGTGTGCATGGCAAGTTTCTCAAAAAAAGAAAAAAAGTGAAAAAGAAAAAAGCAAAAAGAAATCCCTAGAAAAAAGGGATTTATCATTAGTTTCCTGTAGGTGGCACAATCACTATTTTTTAAAATTTATGCCATGTGTCAATTTTTTCTTGATTTTAATCACATGCATCATAAACCCTAATTCGCCCAAATTTATTTAATTAATGACTCTAAATCTCATATGTACATTCTATCTTAGAGTTGTATCATTCCCAAGGAGATCAAAGGTCCTTCGATGGAGTTTGTGTTGCTTTTCAAGGTGAGTCTTTCTTTTGTCGTCTTTTGTTGCTTTTTTTGTCATTTTTTGGTGTTTGGTTCTGTGAATGTTGTTTTTCTTATTTCTCTTCATGGTTGTTAGTTTTTTAACTTATATTAGATTTTAGAATTGTTGATTAAGTTTTTCGTTCGCCTTGCATAAGTGTTGCATCAGTTTTCTTGATTTTCCACACTGGTGATCGTCGTTTCAGCGACTCTCTTTGCATATTTATTTCTCCTTTTGTTTGTTGAGTTTCTGCATTTGATTCACATTGATCTATCCATACTTAGTCAGATATCAACTTAAACTGGCATTATCACTTATATCTACTTGTTTCCTACACCCTCATCGGGCAGATCTACACTTCACTTTGCCATGCACTGTCTTGCCCAGCTGGGAATTGCACAAGTCCAAGGCTCAAGTTGAGAGATTGACCTTTGAGACTGCACAATGTGTAGTACAAACTAGTTCAACTACACATTGCATAATCCCAGGGCTCAACCTTTCTACCTTTTCCACTGAGGTTGTGAAATGTGTAGTCTCTCCCTATCACTTCCCAGGATGAACTACGCATTGCGTAGTCTCAAGCCTTCGGCTGCATCACTAGCTACTGAGACTGTACAATGTGAAGTTCCCTCAACTAGTCTCCCTCCCTTGCTCATGAGAATTGTGCAATCTCCCTCATTATTTTATGTGTTTTCTGCCTAATATTTCTTTGAAAGTGGATTTGCAAAAGCTAATTTAATCTTGCCATGAGTGCCTTTTCCCCCAGTAGGTAACACAACTATTGATAATTTCACTCCAAGAGTCACTGTTATCATGGCACCCAAGAGAGATGCTTCAAAAGATACCATAGAAAGAAGTATCGGGGAAGCAGTTGAGAGTACACCAGTAAATTTTCCAGTATATTCAAACACTCAATTGTTTGTGGAAAAGGATTTAGATTTTCTATGGTAGAAAGTGAATGAATATTTTTCAGCAAAGAGATTCCAAGCAAATCTAGAGGACCGATAGGTATACATTAATGTCCAGAAATCAAGGATACACAGGGCTGCATGCATATATCTAGAATTCCCATGTGAAGATGTTATCAGTTGGAATGTTTCGCATACTAATGTGAAGACTATGACTTTCAGCAATGCCAGCGGATAGAAGATTTCTACTTTTCTAGCAACATACTACCATCTTATGTACCATTTTCCCGAGGTATAAACCCTCATGTACTCATACTTCTATGTCACCAACAACTATGTGGGTATGAAAGACGTTGTTAAAGGCTAGGTGAAAGAATCATCAAAGTTCTGACAGACGCGCACCAACACATACAAGACAAAATCTCTCAGGAGGGTCTATCAGTTGTTGATCATCCTAGTTAGTAGAATCGATGGTCAAAAGAGCATGGAGAACTTTCTTGATGGGTGAGAAATCTTATTGAACTAGGTTATGGATGAGGGAAAGTCATTCAACTGGTCAGACTTGTTGGATCGATAGTTAAGTATCCATGTAAAAAATTCTCTAAATCCTCCCAAGGGTGGTAAAGTGAGATTTTACATGTCTGCATATCTATTGGATCTAATCTATGCACATAATGCATTCCATAGCATGAACTAGACTTGGACACTTTGAGACCCTACCGTGCACATTATTTGCAAACTACTCGTGAATTGCAACCATTGAGGAGTAATGGAGAATTTGACTGACCACTTCCTCATTCCGCTATACAAGATGATCTTTGAGGAAGAACCACCTTGCATGTCACGTGGGGAAATGGAAGCAGTATCGAAGATTGCATATTAGTTTTCCTCACGGGATGGCACCTTCCTTAGAGTGGTCAGCGGTCAGAAGCCTTCACATATTTTGCCAAGATATGCCATCGATAAGCTTGTCATGCAAGAAGTTTCATATCATCTCTCAACATGGTTGTCAATAGCTTTGCATAAGAAGAAGAAAGCACCTTGGCCTACTCTTCCAGTGAAAATTAGATTGTACGAGTTCAAGAACCTAAAAGACACAAATATTGAAGGAAAGGTGATAGATAATTTTGCATTCAGTACTCAAGAATTTAATCCGTACAATCCTCCTGGTATTTGCAAATACCATTGTACGAGAATTCACTTCCAGTAGCTTAGTGGGAAATTTCACTGGTTGGAGGAGAATCCATGGAAGAATTTTTATAATGCCTTCAAGTCCCGCAAGCTAGTCCATTTTGCAAGAACTTCACAGGTGACTCCGCAGAAGGAAGCTACTCTAGAAGAAGTACCAACAGAAGGGACAAACCTAGCATAGGATAAGGGAAAGAGAAAGGTTTCTTATAGTATAGGGGGAACTAAGCCATAAGATGAAAGAGGATCTAGCTATTATGAAAGAGGCTTTAGTAGCAGAGGAAAAGAGGAAACCAAGGATGTAGAGAGTAGAACAGAGGAAGAGGGAAGAGTAGAGGAGATTGGAGGAAGAAAAGAAAAAGCAAGAACAAGAAGAGAATCAGAAGCAAGAAGAAGAAGAAGAGAGGTGAAGCGCAATAGCAGAAGAAACAACGTAGAAACAAGATGAAGAGCAAGAATAGAATTGGCAACCCATAGAGGTGGATATCAGACAGATGTAGGACTAGGAGCTTGCTCAACATGATGAAGAATTAATAGAGATCATAGACATGGAGGAGAAATCGGAGCCTCAGAATCAAGACGTCGACCTGATTCCAAGTACACAGCAGGTCACCATTCAGTCTCCACCACCTCCAATAGTAAAGTCAGCTCCAGGCGAGGAAGAGGAAGATGTTCCTCTTGATGATGATATGATCATGGACACGTACAATCTTTCATATGGTGAACTTCATAAGAAGAATTTTTTGGATGACCTTGCATCTCCTGCATTTATTAGAGAAAGGGTGATTGTGGCGAACACCAGAAAGAATCCCAATGTCATTGGCACAGCCAACTTGGCCTTTGGAGGTGCAATAAAGTCGAATATTGAGTTTTTGATGGTTGATAATAAGGAATTGGCAAAGAACTTGCAGGCTATAAGGAAAGAGGTTTAACAACTGTGCACTGCAGCTTAGAACGCAGCTTCCACATAGGTCCATCTGGAAGAAATGAAGGTAGCAATACTTGGTGAAGTATCGACACTTGGAGAGACCATGCAAATCTCTATGACAAGCTTGTTACTGTGCATAAAGCAGTTGCCCATATTGTCAAAACTCTCATGAATGTACAAGCTTCCATTGTTAACATGCATGAATGGTCAATGCAATACTAAAGAACACCTCTTGACTTGGGAAAGAAAACAAAGTAAAAGGTAGAGCTGGAGTAAGCAAGTGTTTGGATGTTGATCCAGAACAACAAACAACTTGCCTCATTCATTGGTAACATTCAGGCCTCGTATGCACGGTTATACAACAGCTTAGATGTCTTGGTGAAGTCCCACAGGATCCCATTAGTTAGTTAACTCACTGAAGCCAAAGCCAGGAACCAGGTCAAGCAAGAGATAGAAGAATATTTGGAGCAGCTTAGACATATTGCCACCAACGAAAATTTGGAGGTGAATAGACATAACATGCATAACTACATTGGTGGCCCTATCCAAGTGAGAACAATGTTTCTCATGCTCTAGAAGGAAGTTCAAACTAATTCAAAATCATTGTATCTAGATGTTATGGAGGCTAGAGTTCGCTTCCAGCTAGACACCATCACACAATACCAAGCTTGGCACCAACACGTGATCGAAATACATCAAGTGGAAGTTGTTGATCTTGAATTTCCCCAAACTCAAGCATGATATGTTTTGTCTTATTAGGGTGTCTAGTTGGCTCTACCCAATTTTTTCTTATGTGGGTATGAGTGTAAATTGTAATATTATTTTGTAATTTGTAAGTGGAATTCCAAGTGTCAATATTGAAATGTGAAGAGTCATGATGTAATATAATGAGTTATTTCATAAAGAAGTTGAAGAGTCATGCGGAAGTCCAAGATCCACAAAGGGTATTTGAAGAGTCACCCCCTCTTGTTATAAATATATCCTCATAACTCATGTAAATGGCTTTTGGGAGCCACGCTTTTGGCTAGGCTTAGGTTTAGAACCAGAGGCTTGGGACATTGTGAGAACCTTGGTTTCTCCATAGCATCAAGGAATTATATTTCTTTGAAGGAGCAGATTATGTTGACTTCAAATTCCGCTATTGGGGCTAGTGTTTTGTCAATGGTGTACATATGATTGGAAATTTCAATTAATAAAAGCTCAGAGTCTCCATGTTTTCATGCATATGTTGTGAATATAGTAGGACTATTCTTGTTATGTTTGCAATGTATGTTATTTAACTTACGCTTATGCTTATGAACTATTTCATTTGCATTGGTACGAATCTTGTTGAATGTGTGTTGTTTTTTAATTCATCATTGTTAACTTGTGAACTATTTCACATATTAGCTTGTGATGTCATTTAAGCTCGTGTGTTCCAACAGGCTTCTAAGGGGCTCACTCATTTTCCCTTCCATGTGGTATAACCTTCATGCATCGCACTTGACTCTCCATAGGGTCACACACTTATTTTCACCAAAGTCATTATACATCACTCTATGCATTATTGCAGCCAAGGCACATCATTAAAACTTGATGCATCGGCAACTAAGCCATATTCCAGATGGGTCTCCTACACCAAACATTGTGAGGTCAAATTGGGACTTCATATCGAGGATATCCCATGAATATTGGCGGGTCCAGCACCATCAATAGAGACTTAGATTCCCCTCCATCATATAAATATATGTACTTTTAAACAAATAGAGGGTGTGAACTTGTATTGTAATTTTGTTTCATTTTAATATAAAAATATTGGTCATTAATGCTTTGGTTTTCTCACTAACGTTGTGTTGATGAATTCATAAGCTCTCAGGCATAGGTCAAACCCTAAGTTGCGCCCATTTGAGGGAAGGTTTTGTGTTGTGTTAATTTCTTGTCTAGTTGTGTGTTTTATTTAATTGCGGAATAGATAGAATTAGTTGAGTTTGATTTATGCCAAGTGTGTGTGTGTGTGTTTTAATTTCATTTTCTTTCATGTGTTGAATTTTATTGAATTCCCTTTCAAGAATTTATTTGGGTCATATTTTAGTTTTAAATGTGAAGGGAGATGATCCAGTTGTTGCAAAACCAGCAGTAGTTGTTGCAAAACCAACAACATTGTTGTGAAATCAGTAGTGGTTTCTACGAAATCATAGCCCTACAGATTTTCCTAACCCTAAATAGAATGGTGACATTAAGCTAAGTATCAAAATAATATTTCAATATGTGATGCACCATGTAGTTGGACCAAGGTATAGTAGGCTCTAATTGGACTTAGGTTCCATATCACCAATAGGTTTCCCTTGAATTAAGTCTACTACATACATAATTGGTGGGAATTTTGATGCTTGTGTATACAACACCAAGTGATCCGAATTTAAACAAGAACGCAACAAATTACATAGATAACCATAAACACAAAGGTGTAGCGGAAATAATACTTCATTTCATTAATGTAAAATACTGAAATATGCTTAAAAAAACAATGGAAATAAACTAGCTAGGGCTATGGTAGCTTATCTCTGAGAAGAGATGTGGTGGCTACATGCCTCTAAAATATCTTACAATGAGGCTCGAAGGCCTATTTATTGTTTAGAAACAATGGAAAACCCTAAACATCCAAAAACCTAACCCTAGAAGATGAAACGCCAAACTGGGGGCCCCATTTGGGTAAATTGGTACATCAACTTCCCGGGGTTGTAACTTTGGCATATGATTTATGTTTGACGCGCATAATATCTCGTTAGAAAGATCAATCCAAGAACTACAACTTTGGGAAGAGAAACATGGGTCCATGGACCCATGTTTCTCCCAATCTTCCCAAAAAACGTCGTTTAGGGCCTCAAAACAGCTCCAGAAGTTCAGGGCCCGAAAAATTGCTAAAAATAGTAAATTGTGCTACAATTAAGGAAACTGAAGAGCTGAAAGAAACAATGGTGGGGGTCTAAGTGGACTTGGAAGATGGCCACCAATATCCACCTGGATCATTCCTCCCCCCTTAGGAAGCAATGGTCCCCATTGTGTTGAGTTCCTCCATGAGATGAGGAAACTTCTGCTGAACTTGCTCCCTGGTGAGCCACTTGCCCTGGTGAAGGAGTTGGCCTACTTTGGCAACTCAGTACAGTTGTATATTATATTGGTGAGTGTTCTTGATCTATGTGTTCATGATTCGATCAGTTACAGCTTGTTCCATGCAATCTGGATTTAACTCTGTGGGTGTGAGTTGTTTTGCAATGTCAGATGTGTCTAGTAATGGTGGAAAGTATGGCCGAAGGCAGTCCACATTGAACACTGGGTGCAAGCCAAGGAATGGGGGAATGTTGAGCTCAAATGCAATGTCTCCCATAGCCTTGGTAATGGTGTAAGGACCACATCAGAGTGGTCTCAATTTCCAATAGGCTCTGGTAAGGTGCTCCTTTATCAAATGCAACTAGACTTTATTGCCCACCTGAAACTTGTGTGGTACCCGATGTTGATCATGTCGTTGCTTGTACTTGGCATTTGATTTCTCTAGAATGTCATGGACCTTCTGGCAAATACGTTGGATGTGCTCATTGAAGTTGGTTTCCTTATCTGTTTTAAACTGGATATGAGCCGAATCTGCGTGAGCAGCTGCAAATGGCATGGCCACATCAATGGGACATAGTGGTTGGAATCCCAAGTCCACCTGAAAAGGGTTGTGGCTAGTCGAGCTGTGAAGAGCTCGATTGTAGCTGTGCTGAACATAGGCGAGGCTCTCGTCCCATGTGTGTGGATGATTTGATTTGTACATGTTCAAAATGTGTACAATCATCCTATTGACAACTCTGTCTGGCCATCAGTTTGAGGATGTAAGGTTGTGGACTTAGTGAGTTTGGTGTCCAGCATCGACCAAAGACTGGACCAAAATGTACTGAGGAACCTGCTGTCCTGATCTGAGACGATAGACTGTGGGATCCTAAAGTGTACCCACACTCGTTCAAAGAAGAGTTTAGCAGTGGCTTATGTTGTGATATTCTTCTTGCAGGCTACCATAATGGCCATCTTCGAGAACCTGTCGATGACCACAAAAACGCAATCGTTTCCATGCTTAGTGGAAGGAAGGCCTTACATGTAATCCATGGAGATGGATTTCCAAGGTCGAGTAGGGGTAGGCAGCGGGGTATAGAGGCCTTTCTTCTTAATGGTCAGTTTGGCAATGGCGCAAACAGTGCATGATCTAATGTCCTTCCCAACATCCTGTTGAAGATTCAGCCAATAGAAATACTTCTACAGTACTGCCACCGTTTTCTCAGACCCGAAATGCCCAGCAGCCCGACTGTAGTGTGCTTCCCAAATCATCTTGGCACGCTCGCTTGAAGGAACACAAAGGTGACCCGGGTGGCATAACAGGGCATCCTGGAGGTGAAAATCTGGAACATGCTGACCCTCCAAGAGCATCTGGTATGTGTGGCTGAATTCTGGGTCGCTTTTGTAGAGAAGTGACCAATTAGAAGTCTCGTGCCCACAAGAGTTGAGCACGGTGGTTAACGCCATGATCGGTGGTTGACTGAGGTAATCTACAACATTATTGGTGCTGCCCTTCTTATACTTGATATTCAAATGGAACTGTTGCAAGCATGTGGACCACTTCTGATGGCAATCATTCTGCAATTTCCCTTGGGTCTGTATGAACTGCAGGGGTCAATGGTCTATGTGGATGACCATTTCCTTCCCCAAAATGTAATGCTTCCATTGTCGGCAAGCTTGCACAATGGAATACATCTCTTTGTCATAAGTGGGATACTTCCGAACTGTGTCTGAAGGTGTCTCACTGTGATATGCCACTGGATGCCCGTGTTGAGTAAGGGCTACCCCAATAGCATAGTCAGAGGCATCTGTCTTGACCTCAAATGGTTGTTGCAAATCTAGTAATGCAAGCACTAGTGCCATGCAGAAGCGATCTTTCAACTCTGTGAATGCCTTTTGTTGAGATTCAGACCAAAAGAATTTTGCTTTCGCTCCTCCCTTGGTGACTTGACTCAAGGGCCAAGTGATATGAGAAAATCCCAACACAAACCTGCGATAGAAGTTGGCAAGACCTAGAAAGTTGCGGAGCTCTGTCAAAGTGGTTGGAGATGGCCAATCCCGAATGACTTGGATCTTGACTGGATCCACATGCACCCCCTATTCGTTAATAATGTATCCCAGATACTGAACCTGGGTCATGCCAAAAGTGAAATTCTCCAAAGTGGCACATAACTTGTGTTACCACAGTGTTTGGAGAACCTGTCAAATGTGGTGGAGGTACTCTTCCCAACTCTAGCTAAAGATCAGGATTCCATCCAAGTATACCACTACAAATGAGTTGGTGAATGGCTGCAAGATGTTATCCATTAGCCTCATGAAGGTTGCAGGAGCATTCGTCAATCTGAAAGGCATAACCAACCATTCAAAAAGGCCCTCCTTAGCTTTGAAGGCAGTGTTCCACACATCAGAGGGTTCAATTGGTACCTATTGATATCCTGACTTCAGATCGATCTTGCTGAAGTATTTTTCTCCCTTCAGTTGGTCCAGGAGGTCATCAATCCAGGGTATTGGGTACCTATTACGAACAATAGTCTTGTTCAGCGCCCGATAGTCAATACAGAGTCTCCAAGTCCCATCCTTCTTTTGTACCAACACAATCGAGCTCCCACAGGGCAATGAACTTGGACGCATGTGACCTTTCTGCAGCAGCTCCTGAATCTGCCTCTTGATTTCATTATTCTCCAGAATAGAGTGCCGATAGATTGGTCCATTGGGTAGCGAAGCACCTGGGGTCAGATCGATGGAGTGCTTGACCTGACAGTGCAGAGGAACCCCTATGGGGGAGGTGAATATGTCCTCGTACTCCTCCGCAACCTTGTCCACCTGTAGTTATCGTGCAGAGGGGCCCTATCTAGAGGTCATGGCCACTATCTTCTTCTTTCCTTGAGGGCGTATCATCAGGAAAACAAATTTCCCGGTTTTGGAAATGAGCTTACTGCATTGTTTTGCAATAACCAGAGAGATGGCAGTAGGTGGTGCTACCTCTGGTATCCTATACAACTTATTTCCCAATGTAACAATAATAGCACGGGGCCTTGACTCATACACAGCATGTCTCTTCCACAAGTATGGTTGTCCTAATAATACATGACAAACTTCAAGGGGGGCAATGTCACATAATACCTCATCTGTGAAGGGCTTGATGTTTTATGGAAGGCGGCACTGTTGGCTCACGCGATGATCTCGTCCTTGGTGAAGCCACCCGATGGTGTACAGTTGTGGATGTGTTATGGTTGGTAAGCCCAACCCCTTCATGACCTCTACTAAAATGATGTTTTTTTGGCTCCCGATGTCTACAATGAACTGTAGCAGGGAGCCCTTAACCGACATCTGGGAGTGGAAGAGATGCTCCTCCTCCTATGGATCTTTGGGTTCCTCCTTCTGTACCTTCGTGGTGGCAACGGTGGTGTTGGGCTCCGCATCGATAATCTGCTTCCCTTTGTCATTCCCCTTGTCGGCTTCTAACTCAGAGTCGGAACATGCATCTGATTCTCAAACCTTTAGCTCGGCCACCAGTGACTGCTTAGCCCGACACTCACTTGTGTTGTGAGTGGAGCTCTTATGGAACTCACACCACTTTCCCGTGTCCTTTTCGGCTTCACGACGCTATTCTTTGCTTGCAACTTTGGTGGGTTGTCTTGGGCCATCTCGCCTTGGCTTTGTTCTTTGTTCTTCGGTTTGGGGGCACCTTTCCCTTGCTTCAGATTCGCAGATCCAAAGTCTTGCTTCTTCTGTTTCAACTTTTGCTCGACCCTGATGACATATTGGTATGTCGTGCCGAGCGAGGGGATGTTCAAGAATTCTATTTCTTCCTAGATGTACTTGTGCAGGCAGCCACGGTATTTGAGTACCAAATGCTGCTCTGAATCCTTGATACCCAAATTTGTGTGAAGGGTATGGAAAATATTGGTAAACTCCAGCACATCTTGGTCCCTTCCCTACCGCAGTGTGGTCCACTTTATGTATTGATCCTCATAGCTTCTGAAAGGGTACTACTGCTCCTTGATGGCATCTTGGAATGAATCCCAAGTGGGTGTGGCTGAAAATAGTGAGCTTGTATTTCATCCTTCCGCTCGCAGTAGGTTTCCCACCAGTTCTTGACGTGGGGAGCTGCTTTGAGAAGAGTGAAAGTAATCTTTTCCCAACTGGAAAAATCATGAACAGAAAAATAACCCTCTAGCAGATTTAACCATTTATCAACGACATATATGTCTATCTGACCCTCAAATATGGGGATTTCAAAATTAACTTGTACCTTAAATGGTGTGGTGTTTCCAGAGTAGCTAGTGGAAGTTGATGCGTCACCCCTGGGTAGCAGCTGAAGGATCTAGGCAAAGTTGTCTATCATCGCGTTCCTTTGTCGCTCGAGGGCTTCTTTGAGCAAGATTTTGATAGGATCTCCTACCCCCTCGTCTTTCTTTTCATTCGTCATGGGGGGGCGTCGAGATTTGCGAGGCTGGTCTTGCAAAGGTTCGACCAGTTCAAGCCCTAACTCCTTATATCCCAACCTCGTTGGGGACATGCAAAGAAAAATAGAGAAAAAGCAGACCGATCTAATACCACTGATCCGAATTTAAATAGGAATGAAACAAATTACAGAGATAACCATAAACATAGAGATGCATTAGAAATAATACTTCATTTCATTAATGTAAAATACTGAAATATGCTTACAAACAACAATGGAAATAAACCAGCTAGGGCTATGGTAGCTTATCTCTGAGAAGAGATGTGGTGGCTACACACCTCTAAACTGTCTTACAATGAGGCTAGAAGGCCTATTTATTGTTGAGAAACAATGGAAAACCCTGAACATCCAAAAACCTAACCCTAGAAGATGAAACGCCAAACTGGGGGCCCCGTTTGGGTAAATTGGTACATCAACTTCCCGGGGTCGTAACTTTGGCATATGAACTCCGTTTAACGCGCATAATATCTCATTAGAAAGCTCTATCCAGGAAATACAACTTTGGGAAGAGCAACATCAGTCCATGGACCCATGTTGCTCCCAGTTTTCCCAAAAAACATCGTTTAGGGCCAAAAAATGGCTCCCAAAGTTTAGGACCCAAAAAACTACTAAAAATAGTAAATTGTGCTACAGTTAAGGAAACAGAAGAGCTGAAAGAAATGATGGCGGGGGTCCAAGTGGACTTGGTAGGTGGCCACCAATATCCATCTGGATCACCGAGGGCCTCATAAATCAAGTAGACCCTTAGTTGAAAAATTAAATTATTAGTGAATACCAACATTTATTTAATTAGAAAACAAGTATTCATGTCATCATTTTTGGTGTTGTTGCTAAGGAGGCACTGAGAAGCATTAGGCTTCTTGCTTTGGGTCAAACAGGAATGACATTGGGAGTATAAGTGATCAAAGGGAGGATGTCAAATAATCCCTTTAAGTAACCTACATCTTGATTGTGCTACATGTAGAGCATGTTAGCTACATTAGATTACCATAGGTAGAAAAAATAAAAATTCCATTAAGACCCCAATACTTGGTGTAGCAGGAGCCACACATACTAACATTCTAGAAATGAAAAGGGGAATCCTTTAAAGGCCACTTTTATTCAAAATAGTATGGTGGGACAACCTCCAAAAGAAGAGACAGTAAGGAGGGAAGGAACTATCTCGGACAAGGAACTGAAATTTCTTCAAGTTTCAGAACCCCGAAACTCCAAAAGAGGAAAAGGTGGGAGACAAGGAAGTAAATGGACCTAGGGGATAGGGACTTGTTACTTTCAAATTCCCCATCCAAGACCCTGATGAGTAGTCCAAATGAATAACATCCCTCTTTCTTCCCTTATGAATTTTCATGACCTATCTAAGGAAGACCCAGACACTCTTATGTTTGAGTTCAATGTTCTTTGTTGTACTTATGACTATTGTACGGATGCTCAAAAACTAAAACTATTTCCTGCAGCACTAAAATATGTAGCTTTCCATTGGCTCATGAGACTTGGGGGAAACTCTATCCAAACTTGAGAAGATATGAAGAAAACATTTTTGAAAATATTCCAAGAATACTGCAAAGTTAGGGATATTAAAGCAAAAATCTTCAAAATGTCCCAAGAGGATGAAGAGAGTCTGGGGGACTGTGTATAAATATTCCAATATACTTTACAATGAATAAAACAAAATATGTTGGACCCAGAAACCCTGTGTATCCTTTTTCTTAATGGAATATGAGAATATTTACTCGAAACATTAAACCTTATGGGTGCAGGAGATGTTTATTTATTATCATATGGGGAGATTTGTGACCTATGCAAGCAATATTCTAAAGGGAATTGAAAATATGGTAGAATCTCTCAGGATGTGGTCTTTGAGATTAATAGGTCCAGCAAAGCAGGGGTAGCTAAATCTGAGCTAAGGAACTTGTTAGATGACTTCAAAATTGATATTCTCAACACATTTAGCTCTCAATTAGATACCTTACAATCTAAAAGAAAATGGAGGAGGTTGAGCTAGACATGGAAATATCTTTCTCCAAATGTTGAAAGAAGCACTCTCTTAGAGAATGCCCTATACATAGTATCAAGAAATGTAATATTTGTGAGCATAAACATTCTACTAAATAGACCTATATCCTCTGATCCTTCCCAATATTTTACTCTAACTTTTGGTTCGTACCCTCCTATGCCTCGGCCATAATGGCCCCCTAAAATGGAAGATCAAGGTTGGGTCCTAGGATGGAGAGGACCTTCCCCCTATAGGAATATGGAACCACAAGCTCCACCTCAAACGAATCCGCAACAACTTCAACTACCTTCAAATCAATCCCCTCAAACTCAACAAGGACCTTAATTTCCAACACAACCTATACGTAATCCAAATAATAAAGTATTCCATCCCACCTATAATGCTTAGCTACCTTTTTTCCCTACTTATAAACTTTCAGCATTAGACTATAAAGATATCCATTTACGTTTTGGTAAAGTACTCCAAAATAAAACTTCTCATATTATTCAAGAACAAGAGGATGAGGATGCCTCTCTAGAACCAAGATTTCTTTCCTCCAACACTCAAGATACTACAACAAAGAAATCTCTTGAGAAAGGATTGGAAATTGGTCCTTACCCAGAAAGATTGTCTTGAAAAGCCCCCTTGTACAGTTTGATTTTGAATTTTTGGGAGAGCTAAGGAATATCAATGTGAATATTCCATTATTTCAAGCCATTAAGGATGTTCATGTTTAAGAAAAAAAATTGGAAACTTTGTTTGAAAAATCCAAGAAGGAAAAAGAAGGATCCCAAGATAGTTCATGTCATTAGGAAATTACCATATTTAATGTCGGGAAAAGTGTTTACAACGAAATATTGTGATCCTGGAAGCCCCATTATTACCATTAACATCAATAATCTCCCCATATTCAATACCTTGATAGATTTAGGGACATCCATAAATGTTGTGACTAAAGAGACCATGAAGAAGCTTCGATTGCCTAGTCTAAGACCAACCCCCACAGTCCTTCAGCTGGATGATCGATATACTACCAAACTAGAAGGGGTGGTGGAAGATATCATTGTTTTCAAATATCATGGCAATACCAACTGACTTCATGATTCTTCAACCTAAATATTGGAGGCTACATGTTAATTCTAGGAATACCTTGGTTGGCCACATTAGATGCCTATATCAGTGTTAGATCAGGAGATATAACTATTTCCTAAGGAAATTCTACGAAAATGTTTACTCTTTACCCTCATGAAAAACCTTCATTGGACTATGAAAACTCTATATGGTTTGAAGATAGTGATGAAGAGTCTACCAAACCTCTCTTGACTCTTGTTCAAGCTTCCACTTATAAATAAAATATTGAAGATGACAAGATTTATACTCTTATAGAAATCCCACGTAATGACAACAATTCACCATATGATCAAGTCTTAGTGAAACAATACCAGGAAACGTGTTTACCCACTAAATTATCACAACAATTGCAGGCAATAGCCTCACCAAGCACTATTATAGAAAATCAAACTAAGGTCATTGAGATTCATCCTGGAAAAAATTTGAATATCAATGCCCATCTAGAACCCTCAAACAAAAAGCAATTTATAGAGGTGCTTCAAAGAAATAGTAGTGCTTTTGCCTGGAACTATATCGATATGAAGGGAATCCCTCCCAACTTATGTACTCATCATATTTACATGAGGGAAGATTCCCGACCTATTATGCAACCCCATAGGAGAATGAATCCAGCATTAAAGGAAATTGTTAAGGAAGAGTTGAATAAATTATTGGATGCAAATTTTATTTATTCTATCTCTAATAGTAAGTGGGTCTCTCCCATGGTCATAGTTACCAAAATGAATAGAAAATGGTGATTTTGTGTCGACTATCGAGAATTAAATAAGGCTACCTTGAAATATTATTTCCCCTTTCCCTTCATTGATCAAGCCCAAGATACCTTTGTGTTGGTACATGGAATTGGCACCCTTTTTATATCCATTTTTCCTATATTTCTCACCATTCTAACTATAAAATCCATACCTTATTATCCTATTTGTCACCTTCTAACCAATGTATGTTTATTTTCTATGGCACCTTAATTTATTAGTTTTTCTTATATTTTGGTATGAGTTTGACTGTCTTAGGCAATTTTATTAACAAAAATGACAAGGGATTGTTATAGGGGAAGTTTGGCTTGTTGAAGATGTTGTTGCAAGGATGTTATGTTCAAGTTTTGTCCTACCAATTTTAGAATCAAAGATGTGATAATATTGTTGCTACTGCATTGATACTCTATCTCCTAAATCCTTTATTCTTCCAAGAATGATAGTGAGGGGCAATATGGCTATCATTTTTCAAAGTTAGCATTTGACCACTACGTCAGCAAAGAAATTCGCTATTGATAACACAACCAAAATTGACCGAAATAGTTGTTATTTTGAAAAGGTTGTTACTATTGTAACATGATTAGTTTTGATAAAAAAAAAAAATAATAAAAAATTACGTGATCAAAAAAATTTAAATTTTATGTATTTAGATTAGGGAATAAATTAAATCATCAGTCAAATTTCATCGAAATTAGTTGATATAATAGGATTTAGTAGTTTATAAATAATAAATGGGTCTGCAAGAGTAAACGTGGCCTCAAAAATGTAAATTTAAGTTTCGTTAAATGGTTGATTTAGTAAATCATGCATTTAAACATGATTAAATAATGTAATAAAATTTAAATCGTATTTTTTACCTATGATCGAGGATTGACAAGACATCTTGTCACTTTCACAAAAGTTCGAGCGCTTTTGCACACTCAGATCTTCCCCACCAGATCAACAGTGAGGAAACCATTTCGCACCCCCTCATCCCTTTTCATGTTAACGGCGGAGGTGGGGTTCGAAAAGCGGTATCACTTTTCATGGGCCCCATGCGACATGGCATCCTCCTATCAATTCGCACCACCCCTCCCACCTCTCGAAACCATATATCACCTCCCCCCTCCCCCCTCTAAAAACTACCTCACCCTCTCCTTCCCGCCAACGTGTATTTACCCCCAATCACATCATTTTCCAACAAAAATTTGTTTCCACATTATCTCCCACCTCCATATCTCCTCCTGCCTCCATGTCATATGTTTGTTTCATAGTCAGTTAAAACTATGTTTTGTCTTTTATACAACATAGTAAATTCAAACATGGTTTAGAAATAGCTAAGAATGAATTTTCAAAAAAAGAAAGAGGTTTTTTTAATAACATCCTCATGTACAATAACCTCTCTCAGTTTTCTAACAACTATTATGATTTGGGAGATTCGGATGAAGTTTTGCAGACATAGTTTCTCAAATTTTCATGTTTTTAGTCAATGTTTTCAAATGCGTTTTTCATGTAGGTGGAAATGAATTTTCAGAAAACGGAAAGTGGTATTTGTTTCCAACATCATTGTTTACAAAACCTCTCTCCATTTTCTAACAGCTATTATGGTTTGGGATATACAAATGGATTACAGGACCCTATTTTTCATAAATTCAGGAGGAAAAATCTCAAAGGCAATTAGTGACTTGGAGGCCACCTCATCAAATAAGACTTGCTATCAAATTCGAATTGCTCTTCTTTGTCACCAACAATCTACAAAGATAGTTCCAAGTAGATTCATTATTTTTGAATGTCCTATATTTCAGTTCTATTTGTGTAACACAGTTTGAGATATTTGTAACAACTCTTGATATTTTAAATCAAGATAATTTTTAATAAATTGTATAAATACTTCATCAATTGAGATCATAGGTGTGGCATGTTGATGCCAAGGCTCTTCACTTTGTAATATCTTCTATTATAGGGTTTCTAATGAAATCTTTACGGCTCCAGTTTGACAGAATTTTGTGTTTTCTAGTATGTCTTTCTAGTACTTTCATACTCTCTTTTTGCACATGTTCAAGTTTGCATAGAAGATTCTGGGTAAGAATAGATTGAGTATCAATCTTTCTGAAATCCCCTACAAAATTATAATCATTAAAGGGATTAGCTTATTGGACTATTTTTCTGAGATAGTTCCTCTTCATATTTACTAAGTATTTCCTTATGTTATCCTCTGCAATGTGTTTTGTTGGGCTGTAGAAATCTTCTACACACATCCAAATTTCCCTAGTTGTTAAGAAGTCAGTCTAACTACTTAATTATTAGGAACCTCCTTACATTATTCTATCATAATCCTTGAAAATCTAAGTCATTTTGTCAGGTTGGAAGCTGACACTTTGAGAAGGTACCTTGTGGGAGAGCCTTTTAGTCATGGATAGGGATTGTCATTGATCCCCAACCACCCCCAATTAGAACCATAAATTTGGTAATTGTGCTTCAAAGGCTATTATTCAGTGATAGGTGAACAGCATTAAAAAAAGCCTCGTAACAACTGAGGGAGACCCTTCTGGTTCAAGGGCCAACTTGAACCTAAAGGTGGTTGAATTGGTTTCCTAGCGTAGTTTTTGCAGCCAAGGACTGCGTACGGGAAACACATACAACATTTGGCATCGTTTCCAGGGAGCAAAGTAATGAAGAGATCTTTCTCCGAAGAACGATAAAGATTAGATCTATTCCTTGTTAGTGAACAAGGAGACGTCATTTTTTATTGGTTGCATTCCATTCACCTGGCGACTCCACTTTGTCATATGGCAATTCCACTGGGTAATTGATCCCACTGTTTCAAAATTTCAGCTGCCTTTACTCTTATGCAAGGTTCATTGATACTTGAATTCAGCAGTATATGTCTCTCCCTCTCAGCCATGGTCAGAAATCTAAAATGTCTACAGAGGATGCAACTCTTAAATTACACCTGTGAGTATAAGTTTCCCATGGGATTTCACGTTCATATTATATATATTCTTCAAATTTTCAGCTGTTTGCAACGTGGTTTTTCAATAAATCCACTCCACACTTCGTTACATTGGAAAGAAGATTATACCTAACAATGTAAAGTTTTTAGTTCAATTAGATAGAGGTGTAGAGATTGAATAGATATTCTGAGTTTCAGTGTGCAATAGATCAGTGTATTTTTTGTTTATGAGTGGTGTGTTTTGAAGAGTATATGATAGATCAGCTTATATTTTTAGTCTTTAGAAATTTTCAATTTTCAGATTTTAGTTTGAAAGCGTATCTGAATTAGTGCAACCATATGGTTGCATTTCATAGTTGCAAGTTGCAGTGTGTAGTAGCAGAGTATTCAAATAATAGCATTGATCCATGTGGATTGGTTATATTTCTACATAAGATGGCAAATTAATGGTTGATGGTTTTATGGTATGACTCCATGCCCAACACCAAAGGCAAGTGGTCTACAAGTTCTCTGCATCCCACAGGGGGAGGCAGTCCCCATTAGAGTCGATGTTGTAACATGATTAGTTTTGATAATTTTTATTTTTACATGATCAAACAATTCTAAATTTTATGTATTTAGATTAGGGAATAAATTAAATTATCGGTCAAATTTCATCGAAATTAGCTGATATAATAGGTTTTAGTAGTTTAGAAATAATAAATGGGTATGCAAGAGCAAATTCACCCTCAAAAATGTAAATTTAAGTTTCATTAGTTGGTTGATTTAGTTAATCATGCATTTAAACATGATTAAATGATGTAATAAATTTTAAATCATATTTTTTACATATGATCGAGGATTGACACGACATCTTGTCTCTTTCACAAAAGTTCGAGCGATTTTGCACGGTTAAGATCTTCCCCGCCAGATCAACGGCGAGGAAACCATTTTGTACCCCCTCATCCCTTTTCACGTTAATGGCGAGGGGAGGTGGGGGGTTCTGAAAAGCGGTATCACTTTTCATGGTTCCCATGCAACGTGGCATCCTCTTATCAATTCGCACCGTCGAAGCCCCACCCTGAAAACTACCTAGCCCTCTCCTTCCCGCCAATGTCTATTTACCCCCTATCACATCATTTTCCACCAACCATGTGTTTCCACATTATCTCCCACCTCCATGTCTCCTCCTGTCTCCATGTCATATGTTTGTTTCATAATTAGTTAAAACTATGTTTTGTCTTTTATACACCACAATAAATTCAAACATGGTTTACAAATAACTGAGAACAAATTTTCAAAAACAGAAACAGGTTTTTGTTGATAACATTCTCTTGTACAAAAAAAATTCTTTGTTTTCTAACAGCTATTATGGTTTGGGAGATTCAGATGAAGCTTTGTAGGCATAGTTTCCTAAATTTTCCTGTTTTTAGCCAGTGTTTTCAAATACGGTTTCCGCACAGGTGGAAACTAATTTTCAAAAACTGAAAGAGTTTTTGTTTCCAACATCATATTTTACAAAAACCTCTCTCATTCTTCTAACAGCTATTATGGTTTGGGATATACAAATGGATTAGATGACCCTATTTTTTAGAAATTCGGGAGGAAAAAGCTCAAAGACAATTAGTGACTTGGAGGCCACCTCATTAAATAAGAGTTGCTATCAAATTTGAATTGTTCTTCTTTGTCACCAGAAATCCAAAAAGATAGTGCCAAGTAGATTCATTAGTTTTGAAGGTCCTATATTTCAGTTCTATTTGTGTAACACAGTTTGAGATATTTGTAACAAATCTTGATATTTTAAATCAAGATATTTTGTACTAAATTGTATAAATACTTCATCAATTGAGATGATAGGTGTGGGATTTTGATGCCAAGGCTCTTCACTTTGTAATAGCTTCTATTATAAGATTTCTAATGAAAGAGTTATGGCTCTAGTTTGACAGAATTTTGTGTTTTTTAGTATGTCTTTCTAGTACTTTCATACTCTCTTCCTACACATGTTCAAGTTTGCATAGAAGATTCTGGGTAAGAATAGATTGAGTATCAATCTTTTTGAAATCCCTTGCAAAATTATAACCATTAAAGAGATTAACTTATTGGACTATTTGTCTGAGATAGCTCCTCTTCATATTTACTAATTATTTCCTTATGTTATCCTCTACAATGTGTTTTGTTGGGCTGTAGAAATCTTATACACGCTTCCAAATTTCCCTAGTTGTTAAAAATTCAATCTGACTGCTTAATTATTAAGAACCTCCTTACATTCTTCTATCATAATCCTTAAAACGCTAAGTCATTATGTCAGGCTGGAAGTTGACACTTTGAGAAGGGACCTTGTGAGAGAGGCCTTTAATCATGGATAGGGATTGTCATTGATCATCAACCACCCCCAATTAAAACCATAATTCTAGCCATTATGCTTCAAAGGTTGTTGTTCAGTGAAGGTGAACAACATTAAATAAAGCCTCGTAAAAAATGAGGGAGCCCCCTTTGGTTCAAGGGCCAGCTTGAACCTAAAGGCTGGTTGAGTTGGTTTCCTGGCGTAATTTTTGCAACGAAGGACTATCTATGAGAAACACGTACAATAGTTACATCACCTTATATCCGTAGCAAACTATTATAATCCATTATGAGAGGTTCTTGATTTCGTTAATCATGAAAATTGAGATATTATCATAATTGATTATGTTTTAAAGATAGATGTAATGTAATCTATAAAAGAGAATACCCTCTACTTCATAGAGGGATACATAAACACTCTAATTTTGGGAGAAAACTATGTAATTGTAATCACTACTAATATCAATGCAACTCATGATTTGTGGAATCATACTTCTTTACTGATTAGCTCGTGATATGCATGTACTATCTCCATACTAAGGAGGAAGGGCCCTCCTCTTTGTTATGGATTGTGAGTTATTAAGGTATTGTAGTGATATGTTTAGTTTCTCTTGGTTTTAATTCATAATTGTTTTATTGTTATAGATCTTTCAATGCATTGCATTTATTGATTGATTGGATTGTAGAATGCTAATTTTGGTTATTTGTGCAACAACTTAGGTCCTGAACTGGTCCACCCATAATTATGTGTGTTTTATGCCAACTTACATTACAATTTGGAGATCTTAATTCATGTTTGTTGTATGACTGTTACAGAATACTTTTCCAGATTTATTGTGTGTGTTCCTTTATTGAATGAAGGTTTGAGTGGATGAATGTTGGTTTCTTTCTACAAGAATTACCAAGTCATTGAGTGGCCTGTGTGAGTATGACAATGATAATTTCTTAATGTTGAGAGTGATGATTGTAGTGACATTTTAAGATTTGATGTCAATAGTACTAGCTAGGTATTGGTACTTGCATATACTTTGCATGATAACCTTTATACAAAATACCTACCCTAGTTGATAATTTATGTCTAAGTGTGGTTAATCAATCCTTATTTAAAAGAAAATTAATAAGACCAAAACTTGGCCAAGAAGATTTTTTTTCCTTTCTTGATGGATTCATCGGCTACAATCAGATCCAAGTATCCCCTTGAGATCAAGGAAAGACAACTTCTACTTGCCCATGTGGAACTTATGCATACCTAGTACTTCCATTTGGACTATGTAATGCTCTAACAATGTTCCAACCCTTGACCAAAGGCTATGTCAAAATATATATGGATGACTTCACTATATATGGAGAAACTTTTGATGAAGCTTTGAACAATTTAGAGAAGGTATTAATCTGATGTCAATAGACAAACCTTTCTCTTAGTGATGTGAAATATCATATGCTTCTCACTGAGGGAATTTTGTTAGTACACTATGTTTCTTCTAAAGGGATTAGGGTGGATCCCACTAAAATAGTTATTCCCAAACTAGCAATCCTAGCTATACAAAAAGATGTGTGTGGCTTTCTAGGCTATGTGAGATACAATGAAGATTTATAGAAAATTTTATTAATATAGCTTACCCATTGTTCCATTTCTTAACAAAGGTTGTAGACTTCTCTTGGAACTATCCATGTCAACTAGCCTTTGATACACTTAAAGAAAATCTATTAACTGCTCCTATTTTGGGAGGTCCTAACTAGTCCTTGCCTTTTCACAACTTGTTGTCGTTGCTACAAATCCCTCCAAAATATTAGCCTACATTCAAATTTTAGAGCCTTATTTGACCTTGAAATTTGTCTTTTCTATTAGTAAGAGCCATCCCATGTATATTCTCTAAGTTTTCTAGTCCTTTTGTGAAGAAAACTCAAGTGTTGTCTTTTTTCTTAAGAAGTGTCGCACATCGCAAAAAATAAAACTATGGTTAATTTCAAGGGGAAAATGTGGTGTTGATGGGTCCTATTTATCATATAGACATGTATTAGACCCATTCCAAAATTTTCATACACTATTGCACAAGTGTCATCACTGTCATTGCAAAGTGTGCCTTAAGTGTCGCACTTGGAGGAGTATGTTGTTTTGTCGTCGCATTAGGGGGCCATGTTGTTTTTGAGTGCTAAGTGTTTAATGTTGTGTCTTCAATTGATCTGAGTGCCTGATCATGTTCAAGTTCTATCTTGGTTGTAGATTTTCTTCAGTGATCCCATACTTAGCCAAATTCTAGAATATTTTTTGCCTGACCAAATTAAGCTCACTCTGCCCTCTCGAAATGTGCATTGCATAGTGACAAGCCTAAAAAATGCACCCTTTCCTCTTGGAACCATGTAATGTGTATCTTATACCTCCAAGGACTGCTCATTAAACAATCATAGTGCTCAATACTAGCCTCTTGACCTCCACAACTGCACAAGAAAGCCTCTCTGTCAGTCTCCTTTTGTGCATTTCACAATCCTAGTTTGCATTCTGCCTCCCTAGCTCCTTGAACTGCGAAATTGTGCAATCTATTGACCTCCCTCTCTCCTAAATTGTGCATTGCACCATCACTGTGGGAAATCTTACCTCACTGTGACCCCTAATTATGCATTCTTCCTACCTAGGCCTCCAATGTTGCACATTTCATAGTCACAAGCCTCAACACCTCATTCTTGGCCTCTGGAACTACACACTGCATAATCCTTGATCCTTCCCCCCAATCTAGTACCAAGTTCCATTTCAATCAGTTATTTTCATGAAGCATGTTATACTAGTATTTTTTCAGGCTAATGTCGTCTTTTCATGAGTGATTTCCAATTGCATGTACTACATCTTCACATGACAGTTTGATGATCAAGGAGAAGGAGAAGGATATTATACTAGAGGACACTTATGAAGCTACAAGGGAAAATTGATCGTTGAAAAATAAAATGAAGAGACACTAGATTGCGATAGAAGTTGGAGATAAAGATCATATTGAAGACTCCCTATATTCAAGCCTAATGGAGGAGGAAGAGGAAGAGCATGTATCATCTCTCAAGGAGACACAAAGATAACAACAAAAAGAGTGGCTTGACATTGCTTCAACATCATCAAGTCCATGTCATCGATGTCATCATGTCACGTCTTTTCAAGGTTTCATATGGGTCATCATTTGCTACATCATTTGTGGATGTAATCATATCATCTTCACTAATATGAGAAATTTAATGTAAAGTGGAAGTCCAAGAGTCACCTATAGAATGTGAAAAGTCACGTAGAAGTCAAAGAGTCTCATGGAAATTCAAAAATCTAGATAGAATCTCAAGAGTCATGAAGGGAGTCCAAGAGTCACAAGGGAGGTGGAGATCACCTAATTTTTTTATATATACACCCTCATAGCTTAAGAAAATAACTTTTTGCCTTGGCTTCTCCTACTAGGTATGTTGAGCATGGAATCCCCCCAAGGCATGTTTTGGGGCTTAAAGCCCAAGTTTTGACCAAGTCTTTTGTAAAATCTCTGCGAATTATGGGCACGGAGCGCAAAGTTATAATAAAGTCACAGGGTTGTCCACCCTTTTCGTAATGTAATGTCGGCTTGATAGACCTACCCATGGTCCGCGGACCATAGGATTGTATAAATAGAGTGAGGCTCTAAGTAGAGAAGATAGCCAATAGATAAGAAGCATGATGAGTCGAAGTGATTGAATCGAAGTGTAAAGTGTGTCTTTGGGTCGTAGAGTAGGAGAAGGATCTGCAGCTGAGTGCATAGAGGCCTAGTAGTCCATAGCTGAGTGCGTAGAGGCCTAGTAGTTTGCAACTGAGTGTGCAGGGCAGGTCAAGTCTGAAACTGTTGGAAGAACTAATAAAGAGAAGTTTTCCATATTTATGTGTATCTTTTCCTATTTTAATGCATGATTGGGTATAAATTGCAAGTGTACTATCAAGCTTATATGTGTTGTATAACTAAATATAACATAAGGCATCCATTTACACAAAGATAATTAACTGACATAGCAAGACAAGTAAGATCTTAGTTGCGACCTAGGGGGATAGCGTAGAGTGTCGCTCCAGCAGCGCAGAAGCCCCACAACCCCTGGTTAGGGCTACGCGAAGGCTAGTATCTCAGGGCGCGAAGGCCTAGGAAGTGCACGAGGCAACCTGCACGAAGGGACTAATAGTTGGACTAGTCCAACCTCTCAGACATCTCAAGGGTGCAGAAACTTGGTTCCAATACCCCCCCCATACTACTTCGGGTGAGACCTCAGTCCGCGCTCCATAGACTATTGCCGGAAGGGCCAGTAGTACAGGGATTTGTTTGGTTAATTAACTCCGAACCTAGGTCAAGCCCCAACAAGCGAAAAAATGGTTCCTTTGTCGGGAATGGGATCTGCATAGAGATGTCTGATGTCGTATCACTAGAATCCGACAAAGAAAGGAATTGAAGATTGGTTGGACAGAAATATTCACAATTTTGCGATGCAAGAAAACAGGAATCCGTGACTATCAAAGGAAGAGTGGTTAGACTGCTACTTATATACAAAGATCCATGAAATTTTCTTTGCATATTTTCCCACTGAGTTGTACGAGTGGATTATGAAGCTAGCAGATAGCCAAGGAAGGTGTAAAATCGATAGACCTATTGTGTGGACTCTGGAATTGATGCATAGATTGGAAGCATCTGAGGATAAGATCGCACATGCTGTTGATCACTGGCTTGATCGAATTATAGGAGGATTCATCACTCTTCTTGGTAGATACTTCATTCAGCTATAGCGAGGCAGAATGATGCTTCCTCAAAGGGTTGCGAGGTAAGTATGTTAAATCTTTGAACACTTGGATTAAAATGCTACTGTGTGAAAAATGGGTTATGTGAATAAATTGATGTTTGGGGCTACGCGAAGTGGGAGAATCTACAAAAATGAAGGTAGTACAGAACTAGAAACCAGCCCCTTGATTTCACCTCCGTGAGGGGGCGAAGAAGAGCTCGCTAAGGTCTCACCACGAAGTGCGATCAATTTGATAAGGCTAAAAAAATTCCGCGCATACCAGCCCCACCCACACCATTGCCAGTTTCATCGTCTTCACCCACACCACCTCCGCCACCACCATGAAGCAATATGGCGAGCGTGATAAAGTTTCAAGTGTTCAAAGGAGTAGGGAATGAAAATCTGGACCAGTTTTGGTTCATGGTAAAAGTTGTATGGGAAGCACAAGGAGTGATGGATGACAATATAAAGAAGGCAACGTTGGTCAATGCTCTGCAGGATCGCGCGCAGACCTGGTACATTAAGCATTCCAATGACAATCTGAATGCGGGGGTCGCAGATATCTAAGCTGCACTAAACAAATAATTTAGCAGGCCAAAGTCAGAGGTGCAGTTGATCATTGGGTTCAATGAAATCACAATGCTACCAGGCGAGACCCCTTAGGAGTTGGATCAGAGACTGAAGTGCACAATTCACGAAGCTAACATGACGTTGATGGATGGACAACACCACGAAAGGTTTGTAGCATCGTTAACACCGCATCTAAGGAACGCGCTATCACAACAAAGGATAACAACTTAGGCCGAGGCCTTGGGGGTCGCGATGAGATTACACGAGACCCCGATACAAGATCCCAACCTGGGAGTTCAGTAGATTCATGCACAATTGGAAAAATTGTGCCTTGAGATGCAGAGCTTGAAACAAGACAGGACAGCTCGCCCAGAAGTGCGCGATGAGGTATGGTGCATAAAGTGCAAGGGCCAAGGACATGTCAAGGACGACTACTTGGTGTTCGCGAATTACCCCACGAGAGGAAGGTCAATGCCATTAGGATCGGAGGCACAAGCAGGACCGAGCGCGACGCCTGCACTATGGTGCATGATTTGTCAAATAGGAGGAAAGCATGCTACAGATAACTGCCATTTATTGCAGAAGTGCATGCAGAATTCACAGCAGTTGTTCTATAATTTCTGTAGATCAGTGGGACATGATGAGCGCACCTGTAAGAGTTATGATTTGATGATGGTTCAGACTCCTACCTACAGAGTTCAGGCTAAAACGCGGCCCCTTGACCAGAATGCAGGAATGGCGTGAACCAGATTCCAGGGGCATGGATGAGGTTCAGGTGGAGGAGGACCAGGAAGAGGTTGTGGACAACTGATATGTTACAATTACGGAGGGCCAGGACATTATGCCTTCAATTATACAAATTCAATGTGGCCATCATGTTTGTATTATACATTGTTTGATCATGAGACGAAGGATTGTCCCACACTGATAGCGAGGTTGCATGATAAAGGAGCACTCCAACCTCCCCTGACTCAGAACTTGCAAATGAGGAGGTATGAGTTGCGGGAGGAAGACCCTGATGTAAATATTGTGCTCCAAAGTGGAATTACGACAGGGGATGACAAAGGCAAGCAGCCTGAAGAAAGTACTTGGGTTCGCAAGGCTCCAACAAAGGAACCATAGTTTGATTTAGAGTGTGTTAAGGGAACCTTCGTGGAAGCCAAGAGGAGCTTCGCTAATGCCTCCACTTTAGGAAGTAAAGACAAACTGGAGCCGGAAATGGACCCATCGATGCTCACCACGTTCCTAGAAACATGCATGAAGCTGTTGCGTGACAGCAAGGCTGTAAAGGGGCTGCAAGAACTCATAAATAAATGCATTGGGACCGCGCGAGGAGAACCACACGTAATCTAGAAGCTCGGAAAGCGCACAACGTGAACGAGAAGGGAGATGAGATTGATTGCGCAAATTGGAGAATATGAGATGGACCAAGTGATTCTGGATCTAGGATCGGACGCGAACGTCCTACCGAAGCAAACATGGGAGCACATGTGAAGGCCCACACTGCAATGGTCTCCTATCCAACTACAAATGGTGAACCAACAAAAGATCCTACCTATGCGGAGATTGTAGGGGATCACAGTAGATATCGAAGGAGAAAACGCGCTAGCATATTTCGAAGTGATAGATATTGTTGATGACAGCAACCCCTACTCCACGCAATTAGGAATTGATTAGGCCACTGACATGAATGGGGTGATAAATCTGAAGAAGTGCAAGATGATTTTTTAAAAGAAGTCTCTGTGCATGGTTGTACCTTTAGACCCTGCAGAAGGATCACGCTACAAGGAGCTGGTGTGCGACTACAACAACAATGATGACTTGGACTGCATCTACAAGATAATCATGTGAGAGCAAGACGGGGTGAATCCGACCATGGATGACGAATCTCATGGAAGTACAAAAGCTCATGCACATTAGATTCAAACGAGGAAATAGAATGTTGGCAGAACTGGTTACACGAGGTAACCACACTGAACTGTAACATGATGACGAGATCGTTGCGTTGTGTATCGATGGAGGTGAGGGATCTGCCTACATATGATGGGCTAAGTGAAGTGGATGATTTCCTAAGCATATTTGAAAGAGAAGTACCGGAACAACAACGTTTCGAAGCTTTGAAATGGGTACTGCACACTACGCCTACGAGGTGGTGGGGTACGCACCAAAGAAGTTTTGAGGACCGGCGCGAATGCAGAAGGATGATGCGCATACGGTTTGGGAAGCTTCAGATGTGATTGATGGAAAATATTTCTGGACGAAACGGTCCACACACCCACCTATCCCGATGGATGCAGGCATATGGTGCGAAACTTACACGGATGCACACAGTCTTCGCGTTAGGAGACACGGTCAGTAAGCAGGTGCGGGCAAGGCAATGGCACGAATGACCTCTCTAGTTGGAACCACGGATTATGGAAAGAACAAGTGTGCAGAAGGTTATCCATGCAAAAGCCTTTAATAATGTATGTGAAGCACTAAACAAGGTCCACAATGTGAAACAGACTGACTGGGACCTAAGCATACCAATGGCTCTATGGGCTTATAGGACTGCATGCAAGAACCTAACGGCATAGGCACCGCCAAAGCTGGAGTATGAAGAGAATGCTGTAAGCCCCATAGCACATGAATACCTAGTCCGTGCATGACAGCACCGGTATATATGACGGTTCACGAAACCTTGGAAGAAGAAATACAACACGAAAATTTTAGGCTCTAAGAACTTGAGAAAGAAAGGGTGTGATTAACAAAGAAGAGTGCTCTGGTAGAAATAGAAGTCAAGAAGTTGGAGGATGAGATAAAGGAATATTTTCTCGATAAGAATACCAGGGTGATAAGACAAGGTGCGCACGATCACGCTGATAACTTTGAGGACTATCGTCATGAATTGATCAGTCTGATACCTTGGCTTGGACCGCACATTACTAAGTGAATCAACCAGGGTGGCACGTTACAGATGATAAAGTGCGTGACGCCGCCAGTAACAATAAAAGGTGGGCATTTTCCAAGAAAAGTGATGGATGACTGGATGACACCCTATACAGGTGGCGTGGCCACCTAACTAGCCGGGGGAAGTACAGTCTTAGTGCTCCAGGAAGTTGAAAGGAGGCGTGGGACTATAAACTACTCTGCTAAGGAGTTGCACAATGTTGGAGTTGCGTGCAGAAGCAAAGTGTCACAAGGTCCACGACTGCGCATGATCTGAAATTCACCCTTAGATGACTTCAGAGAAATAAATAAAGGTATTACAAACTTAAGTGTTGGGGTGTGCCTGTGTTAATTTATGCAACAGACCGATAAGATTGCGAATTACACAGACATTAAAGCAGTAAGAGAACACAGTAAGCAAACACATGAACACAACAAATTTAATAAGGAGTTCACCCAATCCTCCTGGGCTATGTCTCCTGGTCCAGCCTTCAGTGTTGACCTTTTTTATTGTGTCTTAAAGCAGAGTTTTTACAATAAGGAGCTCAATTTGAGTCTTGCTTTAACAGAGAATAATCAGTCGGATGGTACTTGGATCCCCCAAGTCTCTAGAGTACATAGACTCCCCTCACTAGATTTCGACCTCAACTATTCCTCGTAGTATGAGTCCAATTCGGTACTCACACCTGACAGGTCTGCACAGAGGAGTTGCTTGAATTCCTTAAGCCTTTTCAGGAGTTCACAGACTCTCAGACTCTATCTGTCTCTATCTGCTCAATGCTACCTTCGCTCTGCAGGTCAGCTCGGCTTCTCTGTTCTCTGCAATTTTCTTCCTTCTAGTCTCTCAACTTTTTGCCTTTCTTTTTTCTCTTCCTCTAACTCTCGTGTCTAATTTCTTTGTTTTTCCATGGCTTAAGGCCAATCTGTTCCTTGATTGTTCACTTCCTCTTCCCAGCTCTTCGGATCATTTGCCTTTGTCCGCCGGAATTCCCCTACTTCTGTGTCATTGCCACTATGTAACGTTTCACAGAGAGGTGGCCACTTGTCTCCTCATGAACTAAGCACCGGCTTTTCCTTGAATAGTCGTTATTTTCGTTGCTTCAAGATTGCCTGCAAAATGATTCACTTGCCAGCTTAGTAGTCATGCCGGACCCCAAATCTCATGTGCCTCATTCTATTTCCTTGAGAGGTGGCCACTTGTCTCCTCATGAACTAAGCACCAGCTTTTCCTTGAATAGTCGTTATTTTCGTTGCTTCAAGATTGCCTACAAAATGATTCACTTGCCAGCTTAGTAGTCATGCCGGACCCCAAATCTCATGTGCCTCATTCTATTTCCCTGTCATATCCGGTCATCCATCGGGTTGATCCTTCGCTATTGATCTGGAGTCTCCAGATCCTACGGTCTTCATTCATATCGCACGGGTGAGTTGCTCGACCGTTACTCACGCAATGTAAGTGGTTTTCTCTCTCATTTGCCGGACACGCATCACCCGGTGTGTGGCATCACACGGACCTCGACCAAACCCGCTTACCAAGTTCATATTAAGATTATTATTATGGATGAGCTCAAATGAATTGGTGTCCCATGGGGACCATTTTGTATAGAGTAGTGACCAAACCGAGGGCAACAATCCCACCAATCACCAAGAATTTTGCGGCCATAGATGGAAAGGGATCAATCGCGATGGATAAACCCCAACATCAATACCCTACAAGAGCCTTGTTGTAGGAGAAGGGTAATAAAAGCATAGAAGAACATGTGGACATTAACAGTGATGACAAGTCTGAACCAATGGAAACTGGCATGGTTGATACCCTCAAGGTTGACTCTCTAATTCAAACTGAAGGTGACTTCCCATTCCAGGATGAGGCTATACAATTCAATGTTGGAATGACAAAAGGTAAATAGAAGAAGTGAAGAACAAAAGGTAAGACCATAATGCCCCACTCCTTTCAGTTTTGCAATCTAGTGTATCAAACCTTATTGAAACGAAATAAGAGACTCTGATTCCAAAATAAAAAAACAAAGGTTTCATAATTTGGACACTCTTCTTGAGGCCATTGACCAGGCTGAAGGCCCAAAGGTCAGAGCTAAACAGTATTCCCGAGAATGCACCACAGAATCCCAACACATTATTAACAACATTCTAGATTATATACGGTTACAAATATGTATATTTTGCTTCAAATTAAGCCTGGCCTTCCTTAATGGAAGATTAAGGATGAACTATTTGACCTTGGGATTATAAATAAGGAGACGTATCATTAGGTTATTGAAAATATGAGAAAATGTTGGTTTACCATGTACCTGGCCTAGGAGGCCAAGTGGGGGGGTAAAAATTAAGAAATGGAAGGGCAAGGCCACACAAGAATAAAAACATAAAAGTATTTCAAGTGATCTAAGGTTATAGGGATTACTTGTCGAGTACCTTCAAGGGTCTACGCAATATTCCTACACAAATGTTGGGTAACTTTTCAACTTAGGAATATCTCGGTTGGGTGGCCTCATGTGATAACACAACCTTAGGAGTTCATGGATTTATATTTTAATGCTAAAAACATTGATTAGAACCTCTTGTGTGAATTATATCTATTCAATTTTATTATAGTTGATAACTCAAGGTGAAACCACAATCCATTTGTTGGAAACATAAAACTTAATGCCCTAATGTCCTATATAACTAATCTCATTCAATGGAATAAGCCACATTTTTTTATGAGAGGATGAAAACCGTAGCAAGACCAGTTGTTAAAGAAGAATACCCTTTGATAGGATATGTTTGAGATGACCTAAATAGGCTAAGAATGGACCCTGCAAATGTTTTTAATATCCAGCACAATTAAAGTTATGCAACTAAAAAGTGTAGAGAATTGGCCACAACTGAATCATTCAGAGCCCTCATCATTGTGCATGACATCTAGGATGGGATTTCCAGATACCTCTAGTAAAGGCATCCCTTGGTATATCCATATTTCAACCTAGCTCTCAATCGAGCCTCGTTTTATGTTAGTTCTTTACTAAGGTTTGGGGCTAGATGGACCGTGTTACAATTCCATTTCCCAACCATTTTGTGCCCCACCACATTTTATTAGGTAACCATCCATTGGGATGAGAAAGAGGAAAGAACACGATGGCACAAATTAGAATGTTACATGGGATATTATTATACTAGAGAATTTGGCCATCCCTCGTACTCCTGGAGTGATATATACATACACCTTCCAGAACAAGGATATGATGATGCATTAGGACATGCATCAGGACTAGCAAGGGGGAGATGAGAAGCTATGAAATTGTGCTTTTTGTTGTGAAATTACCTACTCTATTTTTTTACTAATCCACTTTTTTTACCTTAAAATTATCATTAAAACCTTATATATATACCAAGGACAGCTTAAGGTATGAAATGCATATTCACTAGTTCTCCTATCAATGTTTGTAGATTAGAGTTGAAGAATGTTCTCTCTCTCTCTCTCTCTCTCTCTCTCTCTCTCTCTCTCTCTCTATATATATATATATATATTATATATTATATATATGGAATAAAAGAAATGTACTAACTCAAGTTAGTAACAGTGTGCAGTTGATGTCATATGATTAACGAGCATGTTCACAGCCACAAGAAAGGAACATATGGCATCCATATGTTCAACCGCATCTCATAAAAGGAAAACAACCTCAAATTGGGTATCTGCGAGGAATTCGAAGTATACAAGTGTAGCCACCTATATATTATTACATGGATGCTACGTGTAGGACCAATCATAGCAGGTTTATTATGGGGATTCCATTTGAGTACGATGAAGGTGTTTGTTGTCTAAAAACTTGTTGCATGAGTAATTCAAGAATGTTCAAGGTGCCTCGACATGTAACAGTTGTTACAACATCAAAGACCCAATGAGTTATTATTTGTATAATTTATTTGTTAATTCCTCTCTTTACTTAGATAGTCGATGTATCACATCATAAATTATTTTTGTTGACCAACCTCTAATTATGAATGGTATATTAGGACTTAGATTCCTCTCTGTTGCATAAATATATGTACTTTGAAATAGATGGAGAGTTTGAACTTATGTTGTAATTTTGTTTCTTTCTAATATAAAATTACTACCTATGGATGCTTTGGTTTGCTTAATGAGGTTGTGTTGGTGAATTCATAAGCTATCAAGAGTAGACCAAACCCCGAGTTGGGCCCGCACAAGGTAAGGTCTTGCAATTTGATCATTTCTTGTCCAGTTGTGTGTTTTATTTAATTGCAAAACATATATAATCGACCGAGTTTGTTTTACATAAAGTGTGTGTGTGTCAATTTCATTTCCTTTATTGTGTTGAATTTTATTTAATTTCCTTTTCTATATTTCTTTGGGTTGTGTTTTAATTTTAAGTGCGAAGGGTGATGATCCAACTATTGTGAAATCACTATTAGTGCTGTGAAATAAGCAGTGGTTGTTATGAAACCATAACCTTGCATATTTTCTTAACTTTAATTAGAATGGTTACATTGATCTAGGTATTGAACTGATATTTCTATATGTGATGCACCATGTAGTTGGACCAAGGTAGAGAAGTTATGCTCTTGTTGGACTTAGGTTATGTATCACCAATAGGTTTCCTTTGAATTAAGTCTTTTGCATATAGAATTGGTGGGAACTCTAATTCTTATGTATGCAACACCTAGGGCTTTGTAATTTAAGTAGACCCTAGGTTGAAAAACTAAATCATTAATGAATACTAACAGTGTCTTAATTAAAAAACAAGTATTCACATTGTTGGCCTCACAAATAGATATTTTGATTTTATGGCTAGTTGATTTTTAGATTTATAGCATATTTTGACTCTACTGTCATATTCATCATAGCCATTGAATTTAGAGTGTCCAACAAGACCTTATTTGCCCATAATTGAAGTTGATTTGACCTCTTTTAACTCATTTTAGTTTTGTCCCAAATGTCAAAGTGAAGTGGGGGTGAATCAGTGTGTAGACAGTTTTGCAATTTCTCAATATTAATTAATCATACATTCATTTAGTAGTTTATCATATAGCCATTATCTCATCAATTATCAATTATCATAATAAAAATAAATATAAATAATGCAAGAAAGCATCACAACATAATGAGACATAATTTTTTAGGTGGAAACCTAAATGGAAGAAAACCACCAACTCTTCTATTGCTCAATCTTTAATTCTTTTACATCAATTTACAGGATCCAACCTGTGGGATGTAACTACACCCAAAATATGCAAGTTTCCACTTGAAGTAAGCTACAACCTGATTGAGGCTCCAACCTACTATAGGCTCCAACCTGATTGAGGCTTCAGCCTCCTTCCTCTGCTTCCTTATGAACCTCTATTTCATCACATTTTAAAACTACATCCATGAACATAATATATCATTGAACCTACATATAAGTAACTTATGACAAACTATAAGCATAACTTGCACATTCAACCACTGCAATATGCACTTCCACTATACCAATCATTGTCTCTTCAACTCAACTTGAAACCATTGTAATACCATACAACCTGCAATCATCATCTCAACTGTAATTATTGTCACAAATTTATGTCAATCTCTATTTTTGGTTGTCATATTGTTGTCCTAAAACTTTACCCCAACCATAACTACAATCTGGTCACTCAAACACTTCCTCGGAACCCGTCATCTTTGTGTATTCAAAACACCTGCACAATGATCATGGTGCTTCCAAGCTTACTCAAGAGCTTTTGTTTATCAACTAAGACTCGAAACAATGTCAAACCCTTATGGTTACATCTATATCTGAGTTTTGAATGCCTGCTTCTTTTGGATCTTAATTTGGATAAGTTATGCTCCTAAAAATAAAATAAAAATAACCATATGTAACTATATAAAATAAATTAATATTCTACAGATTGAGCATATTTAGGTGCCTTCCAAATGCCATTATAATTAGTTAAACATTCTATAAAATGGTAATATGGTCGAATAAAAAAAATAAATTGGGCCTTTTGACCGCTAGGGAGAATCGAACTTAAGACCTCAAATCCACAACATATATGACTTACCAATTCCACTCTAGCGTGTAGCTTGTTAAACCTTTTGCACCCTTCGTTATATTCTACATACAATAGTGCAGTCAAGGTTGGGGACATGGACCCTCCCAACCAACCAAATAAAGGCATAAGTTTCAAGCTCCAATTCAAACAATGATCCATGCAACATATGATCGATCATGCAATTTTACCCTTCAAGCTTTTGTTCTCAAACTATTCAATATTTTCGAGGCAAAATACACTGGACTTTATATAATAATTTCATGGCTTCGTTCCTTTAAAACAAACACTATGCTTTGACCCTTCACACAAACCTTGTGACTTCGGCCTTTCAATAAAATAATGTGTGGCTTCATCCGTTCACACAAATGCATGCACATGTATGCCTTTGGCCCTTCTAACAAACATTGTGGCTACAACCCTTCTAAACAATACATAGCTTTGACTCACATGGCTTCGACTCTTCAAACAAAATCATGGCTTCGACCCTTCAAAACAATATGTGGCTTTGGCTTTTCAAACATTTCGGATTTAACCCTTCAATCAAACATTGTGGCTTTGTCCCTTTAATCAAACTATACATGGATTTGGCTTTTCAAACAAACGATGTGGCTACAACCCTTCAAACAATGAGAGGCTTTGGCTCTTCAAACAAACAATACATAGCTTCAACCATTCAAACTATTACAGAGCTCATAAGAGGCTTCAACCTATGTATCCATAACAATCATTGTAGTCATAATCATGATGAAACTTGACCTATGCCATATCTAGGTCATCACAACAATATTCAAGCCAGAGGCATAGAGAACAAAATTGGACAGAGAAAAATAAATAAATAATTCATTCATTCATTCAAAAGCAAAAACCAACTCATTCACTTCCACCTTTCAACTCATTCACAGAGCCTTACAAAGACAAATTATTTCTCAAACTCATGCCTTGATCGAATGAGCACTCATTATATATAGAGTGTTGGTTGGGCCAGTTCATATGGGTGTCCGACCATAAAACAAAGTGGTCCCACGGCTATTTACAACGTTGGTGCCCTTAAACATAAGGGATGTTTATTTATTAAAGAATGCTTGCTCATATTAAAAAACATGACCATTGGTTAGACCTTTAATATTTGTTCATGATAAAAAATGAACCATCTGTGAGACCTTTAATATATGTCCATAATGATAATCAATAATTATACAGATTCTTCAACAAATTTGATGTCTTGGGCTTATTGTCTCATGTTTGGGTCCATTAGTGATATATTTTTCAAGAAACCATAGCTTCTTGTTTGGAGGCATTTTTCAAGGTATAATATATTGTTGAAAAGATCTTGACAAGCACTCTACAACCGTGCTAGTTATAAGATATTTAGAAATGATAACTTCCTTAAAAACTCAAATAACTTCAAGCATATATATCCTCATGTAATAAGACTTTATGAAGAATCAAGTTGTCATACTACTTCATGAAGCATCACAGTGCTTCTTTGATCATCAAGTATGGTCTTCTTGTTGTTATCTCGCATTCCCCTTTTACATCAATAAAATCTTGTTATCATCAATGACAACACTATGTGCAACAATCTCCTCCTTCGCCATTGATGGAAACATCCCTAGACATTAATGGTTGTTGGATGTCGAAATAAATAAGAGCTTGCTATAAACATAAATGTCTACAATCTCTCTTGGAGACATCAATTTCTACAATTTCTCCCCTTTTGACATCAATGGAAAAGGTTCATGGGCGTCTGTATAAATTTTTCATGTAGATGAACCTGTATGAGTACCTATTCCTGGAGAATCTTGTTTTTTTCATGAACCATGCCCCTTTCTTTCTAACATATAGTCTCCCCCTGAGGCCATGCTTCCACGATATGCTTCCCCCGAAACTATGTGTATGTTGTGTGCTTATGATTGTTCTTGTTCTCCCCTTAAGATAATGTTACTGTTGTTGTTGTACTTCCCCTGAGATCATGCATTCCTTTTACATCTAAGATTTCACCATCAAAACATAGTCCACATGCTTCCTTCATAATTACTTCTTCAATTCTTGACTAAGCAAGTTATGATCTTGAAAAACTTTCTCCACCGAATTAGATCTAACAGATCAAACCTAATTGAGGTCCTCCTTGACCTCTTCGCCATTTGCCATCATTGATAGGAAATCTTCCTCTATTGTACCATCCAAAGTTAAGTCTGCAAGCTCGTGGCCGTCATAATGATATATGTGACATTCAACTTCAGGCTTCAATATTTGTGGATGTGGCTCAGACATTCTTTTGATTTGGTCCACATATATCCATCTAGGTAATTGATCATATCTTTTATACCTGGACCTATCATTGGTCTAGCAATCTCATACTCTACATCGAAACTTACTACATGAGTAAAAATAACTCAAAAAATTTCTTTGATACCTTGGCAAAGAAGGAGATTTTGATCTTCTAAGGATACCTTTTGGAGGAGTCATGGTTCCTTGTTGTCTAACCTGAGCATGAGCCATATTTATTTGTTGATTCCTGACACCTATTCCATTACTTTTGGTGGGTGCTTTGTGATGAACCATGTTCATTGTCTTTCCTACATCAATTCTACTTGTGGATCCTTTCTCTTCATCCTAATTCCTTACACTATTCTTTTTCGAAAATGCTTTGAGAGTTATTGAAGTGAACATGCTTGGCCTAGTGTTCTTCTTTCTTTAAATATTCAAGTGAGTTTTTGCTTGATGTTATCAAATTTTGAACAATCTTCTTGAGATGTCTTTCATTTGATGGGGGGTCATTGCTCTTGGATGCTTCACCTTCTTGATAACCAAGACCTGTCTTGATAAGTGGAGACCTCTATATACTAAGAATGTGATCTAGAGAATCAATGCCTTTGTTAAAATTTGAACTGAGCTGCGTCAATTCTTCTCTTAAGAGGACAACTTCCTCCTCGAATATTTCACAAATTTTCTCTTTTTAGTTCAATTTTTCGAATAGGCATTCATATATTCTTTTTGCTTCTTCTAGTTCAACTTTTAGGGAAATAATGATGCCTTCATTTAGACTCTTGTTTTGCATCAATTGACTTTATGTTTTCCTGGGAGTTCTGATTTCATTCAAAGAACCTTATAAGTTCCCCTTCAAAATCATTTTATGCTTTAGGTTTTTCAACCTCAGTCATGAATAGTATTTCATTCATTTCTTCATCGATCGTGCTTGCACTGCTTTCACTGTCACTTTGTTCTTTGAATAAAAATTCATTTTCTTTCCTATTTGCTTCTTCTTTTGATACCTACGTTTGAATTTTGATTCATCGTCACTTTCATTCATCTTGGCATAAGGACATGCAAATGCATAATGACCAATTTTTCCACATTCAAAACATTTGAAAGGAAGTTTACCTTTGAAATTGTCGATTCCTCTCTTCAGTTTTCAAACAAACTTGGTTTCTTCTTCATCGAAATTAGAATATTCTTGATCCTTTTGCTTTTTCTCTTCTTTTGTTGCCTTGAAAGTTGCTTCCTTGCTCCTAAATTGTCTTCATTGATTCTCAATGGCATATGCATAAAAATTTCAATGAAGTTGATCTATTGTCATCTTGTCAACTTCTATTAGTTCTTTAAGGGCAGAGACTTTAGGGTTGTTTCTTGATGGGAGTGATCTCAATACTTTTTTAAAAACATAACTATCAGAGTCATCTTCACCAAGACTTGCAATGGAGTTAATTATGTTGTCTACATGAAGGAAATATGAAGCAATGTTGTCATCATCTTCCATCTTCAATCTTTCAAATTTTCCTCTAAGTACTTGCAATTGTACTTGCTTGACGCTCTATGTTCCCCTTCAAAATCATTTTATGCTTTAGGTTTTTCAACCTCGATCATGAATAGTATTTCATTCATTTATTCATTAGTCATGCTTGCACTGCTTTCACTATCACTTTGTTCTTTGAATAAAAAAAAAATTCTTTCCTATTTGCTTCTTCTTTTGATACTTAGGTTTGAATTCTGATTCATCGTCACTTTCATTCATCTTGGCATAAGGACATGTAGATGCATAATGACCAATTCTTCCACATTCAAAACATTTGAAAAGAAGTTTACCTTTGAAATTGTCGATTCCTCTCTTGAGTTTTCAAACAAACTTGGTTTCTTCTTCATCGGAATTAGAATATTCTTGATCCTTTTGCTTTTTCTCTTCTTTTGTTGCCTTGAAAGTTGCTTCCTTGCTCCTAAATTGTCTGCATTGATTCTCAATGGCATATGCAGAAAAATTTCAATGGAGTTAATCTATTGTCATATTTTCAACTTCTATTAGTTCTTTAAGGGCAGAGACTTTAGGGTTGAATCTTGATGGGAGTGATCTCAATATTTTTTTTAAAACATAACTATCAGAGACATCTTCACCAAGACTTGCAATGGAGTTAACTATGTTGTCTACACGAAGGAAATATGAAGCAATGTTCTCATCATCTTCCATCTTCAATATTTCAAGTTGTCCTCTAAGTACTTGCAATCATACTTCCTTAAAGTTCTTATCACCTCATAATAATCGGAAGTTTATTCCATACCTCATGAGTTGACTTGCACTGCATCACTTAGATAAATTGTAACTCTGTTAAGCCACTTAAAATAGCATGATTCGCTTGTGCATTATGTGCGTAAATTGTCTTCTTTGTTGCGTCGATTTGTTGAATTTTCTACAAAGATGCATAATAAAAAAATAATTTTCTGATCTGATAATTACTTCTAATGATGTTTAATTAATTCTTCTTATATCACTAATATCATTAAGTAAACATACACAAAAAATATCAAAAGTAAAGCTGAGAAAATGGTAGAAACAATAAAGATCATAAAGAGACAACCATGCATAATAGAAACAACAAAATTTTCCTTGGGAAACCCAAATTTGGGAGAAAACCTAACAACTCTTCTTCTAGAGGAAATTCTTTTTCAGCAAGGTTAACAATAAAATGTCTAGAAATGTGTGCCAAAAACCAAGTCCAAACTTTAGCCATTTCATCATTTTTTTCTCCCTCGAATGTCTTCTATATAAGAAAGATGACGAGTGAGTGATACAAATCAAGTGTCACATCATGTGTATATATACAATTTGAATGGGTGCATTTACCCAAAGGGATACACCCTTTCATGGTGTGGATGACTTGTTCCTTTTGAGCTTACATGAAACCCAAAAATAAATTTTATCTTATTTAATTTCCATAATTTTTCTAGGTTGATTTAGGTGGCCTATTTGCATGCGGGAATACCTCTTGATGCTACACAAAAAATCAACAATCCCTCTTAGCGAGGGAGGTATTCTCCTTGGTTGCAACAAATTTTCCTTGGGCTGAAATTTATCCTTCTTTAAGAAGAGTTTATGAACTTGTCATGTTTATGCATGTCTATAGATAACTCCATTCTAGAGTGGGTACTTTAACTCCTCATATGCATATGAGTATCTAGGGCTTCTAGCCAAAGTCCTTTATGTCTCCTTAAGGAAATGTATAAGGCTCCTCTGGTCATGACCCAGCCGAGTCCTTTTGGCATCCAAATTCTTCTGGCATCTGAGGAGATAATTTTCTTTTGGACCATTCACTTTTTTGCTCAAAGTCCTTTATGACCTAGCCAAGTCCTTCTGGTTTCTAAGGAGAAGATATATCCAATCCTATAATTTCCATGGGTCATTCACCTCTTGGTCGACCTAGCCAAGTCCTTCTAGCAGTGAAATCTTTATGGCTTCAGAGGTGAATGGATCCTACAATTTCTCCCTATAATTCCTTAGGCCATTCACCATTCTGGTCAAAGTCCTGTATGACCTAGCTAAGTCCTTTTGGTAGCCAGGTCATTCTAGCTTCAAAAGTGAACGTATTCATCTTCCCTAGTCAAAGTCCTTTATGACCTAACCAAAGTCCTATGTGGCTTTAAAAGGTGGTTTACCCAATCTTGTAAAGACTTCACATTCTATTCCAATGAGGAAGACATTCAACGTCATTCTAAGCTTGTATTTGAAGTATGTCCACAGTTTGTTCATCTATGGATATGTATTATAGCTCTACTGCTCCTCTTGCATCATATCTCAGATGAAGTGGCTTAGCCATGTCCTTCTAGCTTTTGAAGTAGATCTTCCTATGGTATTCCTAACTGCTCCCTTTGTCACAAAATCAAATCCTCCTGCCACTATTGCTCCTTTTATCACTTAAGCAAGTCCTTTTGCTATTATTGTGAGCTCTTTCACGTAAGGAAGTCCTTCTGCTAATATTGCTCCCACGAGACTAGAAGCTCTTCTGGTCATCTAGCATGAACTTGGATGTCATCCCCCTTGAACACTACTTCTAGTTGAATCTATGCTCAAGCCCAAGAGTCTGCCCATTGGCGACATGAGCAAAAAATCTTCTCATAGTCCACTCCCTCTTACTTGGGAAAACCCTCTTCTCACAAACTTCTTGACGCTGCTAGCTACTGAAAATCACGCACCATAACAATTCCAAATATGTTCATACCTGAAAATCATGCAACCTAAAAACAGGGCTTAACATGGCACATTGTAAAGTACATCCTCGAGCAATGCACTCAATAGAATTGAGAGTCCAACTATGTCACTGCTTAAATACGTTACTTAGAATTCTCAATGTGGCCGGGATACGAGAAGCAAATCCCACCACCTGAACCTAATGAATTATTTGCATGCTCAACTTAGCTTCAACCAACGACTTCCGACGAGGGTTTTTTTTTTAAATCCCTAACAAATTGGATGACTACTTCTCAAAGTTATCCCTCTTAAGTCTTAACAAAACATTTAACATCCCTCTCATCCATAAGGAACTCAATATTAAGAGGATCCTCGGGATTGGCGCTGAAGACCACCTTGATCTTCTCGCAGTCAACCCACATCCTTATGCTTGTGCAAAGGTTTGTGGTTATGTTAATTCGATAGTCTTCTTTAAATTTTGTGACAAAGAAATTGAACGGAATTTTATCAAAGTTTCTGCCACCTAAAGATCTTTCAAATGCATGTGAGAGGATTTTCGGCTGACCTTTTAAGATGTCGCAACACAGATTTGTGCATCACTATGGACATCGACGAATGCACCATAAATTTGATTGGTTTTTGGCAAATTCCATAAGCCAGGGCAATGGCAGTGGACTCATGCAACAAAGGTAAAGGATTTAGATTGGCTATGAAGGCCACGTCTAAGTAAGTTCGCCTCATCTTGATAGGAAATTCAAGGAAAAATTGCAAGAAAATATTGCAGATTTGCTTTTGAACGACAATTTTGGCCTTTGTAGAAAATGCAGGGAAAATTTGCTAGAAATGCCAGTAAATTCAACTTCGGTAGAGTGAATTTAAGCTTAGATCTAGTGAATTCTATGGCAAATTCGTCAGAATTTCTAACATCAATATGCGGAGGAATTCGATGACAAATAACATACGTACTCCAACCAGGATCGATTCAGTGTAGGTGCAGCGAAGATTTGGAAATGGAGATTTGTGGGGACAAACTAGTTTTGCTTGCTTTGAATTCTTCTTCCTATGTAATGATGAGAAGAACCTTAGAAATGAGAATTCAAATTGTCGAAACTAAAATTATTGTTGTTTCTGTTCACAAATGTTCTGGTTTCCCTCATTTGCTAGCCATTTGAGAAAATTCGTGAGTTGACCGAAAATCCATATACTTTGCGTTCGGTTGATTAGGTTCTATACTTTTGCTTTTCCTTTTACTAAACGAAGTTAATTCCTCACGCAATATCCACATGGAAGGCTCTTATAGCCCCGGCTGGTTGAAATTTCTACAAAGTTGCATAGTAGAAAAATAATTTTCTGATTTGATAATTACAAAACATATCAGTAGTAAAGCAACAAAAATAGTAGAAACATAAAAATCATAAAGAGATAAAGAGACAACCATGCATAATAGAGACAAAAATTTTCCCTGAGAAAATCAAATTTGGGAGAGAACTCAATAACTCTTTTTCTAGGAGAAATTCTTCTTCAACAAGGTTTACAATAAAATGTCTAGAAATCTGTGCCAAAAATCAAGTTCAAAATTTAGTTATTTCATCATTTTACTACTCCCACAAGTTTATCCTATATAAGAGAGATAATGAGTGAGTGAGACAAATTAAGTGTCACATTATGTGTATATATACAAGTCGAATGGGTGTATTTACCCCAAGGGACACACCTTTCATGGTGGGGCTGACTTGTTCCTTTTGAGCCTACATGAAACCCAAAATTAAAATTTATTTTATTGTAATTTCCATAATTTTTCTAGGTCGATTTAGGTGGCTTTTTGATATGTAGGAATACCTTTTGATGCTTAAAAAAAGTCAACATTGTTGGAATAAAATTGGAGACTTTATATTATGTGTTCACAATTTTCCAAACTTCTGTTCCTGGGGAGGTTAGATATGTACGCATCCTTAACTTCTAAAATGCATAATTGGTTCCATCAAACATAAGGGGCTTTCTAACAATTCTAGTAGTCACCATTTCTTCTTGATCTTTGACATTTTAGTAGTTAGTTATCCCTGAAGGCACTTGTTATGATATCACTTGTTGGCCCAAATGTCACACTGAGAGGCGAGGGTGAATCAATGTGTAGAGGATTTACATTTTCTTAATCTTAATTAACTATACATTTATTTAGCAGTTTATCATATCCATTATCTCATCGGTTATCATAAGCAACATAAATAGAAATAATACAAGAAAACATCACATCATAAGGAGACACAAATTTTCAGGTGGAAACCCCAATGGGAGAAAACCATCAACTCTTCTTCTGCTCGGTCTTCAATTCATGTACATCAATTTGCAGGCTCTAACCCTTGGGAGGAAATTACCCCAAAAATATGCAACCTACCACTTGTAGTAGGATACAACCTGATTGAGGCACCAACCTCAAGGATGAAAGCAACTGTTCAATATAGACTACAGCCTGATTAAGGCTCTAACCTCAAGAATGAGTAGGCTCCAACCTCAATAATGAATAGGCTCTAACATGCTCTTGGCTTCAACCTCTTTCCTCTACTTCCTTTTAGACCTCTATTTCATCCCATTTTCAAATTGTATCCACAAACATAATATATTATTGAATCTTCATATAAATAACCTATCACAAACTGAAAACACAACCTACACATTCTTCCACTACCATAAACATTGCCACTATACCAATGATTGTCTCTTAAGCTCAACTTGATACCATTGTACTGCCATGCAACCTACAATTTTATCTCAATTGTAATTATTATATGTTGCTTGCTATCATATTATTGTCCAAAAAAATTTCTCCAACCATAATTGCAATATGGTCACTCAAACACTTCCTTAAAACCTGTCATCTTCGTATATTCAAAACACTTGCACAATGGTCATAGTTCTTTCAAGCACACTAAAAAGCTTTTAGTTCTCAACTAAGAGTTAAAATAATGTCAAAACCTTTGGGCTACATCCATCTCTAAGTTTTGAATGCCTAGATTCTTTCAGATCTTAATTTGGATAAGTAATGCTCCCCAAAAGTAAAAAAAATAACCATATGCAATTATATAAAGGGTTAAACATTCCACATATTGAACATATCTAAGCACCTTCCAAATGGCTTGTTGGATTCCGACATCGGCCACTGTAATCAGTGAACGTACGAAAAAATGGTAATATGGTTAAATAAAAAACTTAACCCTGACCTTTTGACCGCTGGGAATAATCAGACTTAGGACGTCAAATCCGCAACCTATACGACTTACCAATTCCACTCTAATGTGTGGCTTATTAAGCCTTATATGCCTTTCGTTATATTCTACATGCAATAACATAGTCAAGGTTGAGGACATGGACCCTCCCCACCAACCAAAACAACACATAAGTTTTGGCCTCCAATCAAAATGACGATCCATGCAACATATTCTTGGTCATGCAACATTACCCTTTGAGCTTTTGTTTAGAGATTGTTCAAGATCTTTGAGATAGACTCCCTTGAACGGTATATAATAATTTCATGGCTCTGATCCTTCAAAAACAATATTGTGACTTTGTTCTTTCACACAAATGTTATGACTTCAACCCTTCAATCAAACAATGTGGCTTTGGTCCTACACAATTATTGTAGCTTTGGGCCTTCACACACATGCATGGACATATATGACTTTGGCCCTTCTAACAAACGTTGTGGCTATAGCCCTTCTAAACAATTCAAGGATTTGGCTTGTATGGTTTTAACTCTTCAAACAAATGCATGGCTTCAGCACTTCAAAACAATATGTGGCTTTATCTTTTCAAACACTTTGGCTTCAACCCTTCAATCAAACATTGTGGCTTCGGTCCTTCCATCAAACAATACATGGTTTTGGCTTTTCAAACAAGTAATGTGGTTATGACCCTTCAAAACAATGCGGTTTTGGATTTTCAAACAAATAATGTGGCTATAACCGTTCAAAACAATACGAGATTGTGGCTCTTCAAACAAATAGTATGTCGTTTTGACCTACGTATCCATAACAATCACTATAGCTATAACCATGATGAAACTTGGCCTATGCCATAAGTAGTTCATCGCGATAATATTCAAACCAAAGGCGCAGAGAACAAAACTGGACAGAGCAACAAAAAGAAGATTCCTTCATTCAAAACAAAAACCAACCCGTTCGCTTCCACATTTGAACCTATCCAAGAGCCTTCCGAAGACAAATTGTTTCTCAAACTCATTCCTTGAGCGAATGAGCACTCACTATATATATCGTATGGGGGATTACGCAGTGCATTATATTAGATATCATTTTTTGGGATTCAACTGCGTTAATTAAGTCATTCACGTATGACCATTTCCATGAGAGGTAGTCGTAAGTGACTAATTTCTCATGATTTTTTGAATAGTTCACTTAGCACTCATTGCATCGGGTGATGCTCACAGGGGTGAAGAAGTGGGATTGAAACTAGTGAAATGTGGAGAACGAATCACATAGCATCAATCATCACTTCCGGGGCTTGCACCCGGTACCAGGACTTCCTAGGAGGTCACCCATCCCAGATCTCCTCTGGCTCAAGCGCGCTTAACTGTGGAGTTTTTCCCCACAATCAAGCCCACTTAGCTTGCTACCCCATTTGCAAAACCTTAGCAAGTATTGTGCCTCATGAACCATTCAAGTAGAGATCCCTTCACTCTTTTTGAATTTAAGTATGGGGGTTTACGCAGTGCATTATATTTAGATATCATTTTGGGATTCAACTGCGTTAAGTAAGTCATTCACGTATGACCATTTCCATGAGAGGTAGTCGTAACTGACTAATTTCTCATGATTTTTGATAGTTCACTTAGCACTCATTGCATCGGGTGATGCTCACAGGGGTGAAGAAGTGGGATTGAAACTAGTGAAATGTGGAGAACGAATCACATAGCATCAATCATCACTTCCGGGGCTTGCACCCGGTAACCAGGACTTCCCAGGAGGTCACCCATCCCAGAACTCCTCTGGCTCAAGCGCGCTTAACTGTGGAGTTTTCCACAATCAAGCCCACTTAGCTTGCTACCCCATTTGCAAAACCTTAGCAAGTATTGTGCCTCATGAACCATTCAAGTAGAGATCCCTTGACTCTTTTTGAATTTAAGTATGGGGGATTACGCAGTGCATTATATTAGATATCATTTTGGGATTCAACTGCGTTAAGTAAGTCATTCAAACGTATGACCATTTCCATGAGAGGTAGTCGTAACTGACTAATTTCTCATGATTTTTGAATAGTTCACTTAGCACTCACTTAGAACGAATCACATAGCATCAATCATCACTTCCGGGGCACTGCGTAATCCCCCATACTTAAATAATAGAGGTGCTTTCTAAGGCATACTCTAACCTTATTCCATTGAAGGTCATCTTCTCAGCACTGAAGAAATCCTGCTACACTAAACTCCAAAGTCAAACCTCCTCAGAAACAACTTCAAAATTCCTTCTCTAATGTGAATCCTACTCTGATACCACATATAAATTACGATGTAGATTTTCAACTTCTGAGGAAGTTTTAATCAAAATCACAAGACACAAAACTATTTTACTGCTTTGCATAAAGTAATTCACAATCTAGAACAAAAATTTTAAACATGCAATAAGAAATAACACACATGCAACAAGTATTTCTCTCGGGGAAAGAAAACTGCTAAAACCCCCAATGTCTTCTTGCATTAATATGATGAATAGAGATGTATTACAATTTCTTTGCTCAACTGAGCACAACCTACAAGTTCATAACCCATCTCTCTTCTCAATGAGAAGCTCTGACCCAAACTTAGTCAAATTTTGTTTCTGCTTGATCCCCTATTTCCTTACGTTGTTCCTTGAGAAATTAGGCCCCTATTATTTAGGAATTTCTCCAAAATGGATTGCGCAATTCCTTAGTTCGATCATCTTACTGCATGAAACACCTGTACACTCAAGACTAATCTACAACTATCGTTATACTGCCTTGGAATATCCACCATAGCTAGAGAACTCAAATTCTCTGCATGCACTAGATATTTTGAGTTGAGTAATCAATTAATTGGATTATCACTAATTTTGACTGAAGTCCCACTGCACAACTGACCTTCCACTAATTCCTCTAAAAGTTGGAACTAGTTTAACTAAAAACAACCTGAGATAATTGACCTTGATTGCTACAAATTAGCAACCACACATGCTCAACCAAACTATAACTCCTCCAACACAAATTTACTGAGTAAACTAAGTGACACAAGCCATGTCACAAAAGTTAATTGCATCCAAGTTTTATGTTGATGTGGAAATTCAAATTTTTTCAATTTAATCAAGGCAAAATCAAATTGGGAATTTCTTGTTGCATTTTTTCAACACCTTCTTTCTACGGAGGTAAACCTTGTCTTGTTTTTTTATGCATGTTTATATGGGTTCAAACCGAGGATTGCGAGTAGGATTTCTGAGTAGGAGTGATGTTTCTAGATGCTATGAGGGGTATGCAATCTACACCATCCTACATGGATATTAAGGCACAACCATCTAGTTGTCTTACTTTATTAATTGTATGGCTTGTTGTTACACTATAACTAGGGAACTTACTTGAGTCCTCCACACACCATCTAGTGGATCCTAAGGTGGAATTTTTGGGGAAATGTCTGATTTTCCTTGTGTAAAATTAGCAAAAACTCTTGTTTCATCATCATTCCTATCTCTAGAGCCTATGGGGTAATGAGGTTGGTGCATGGTCTCATAAGATTAAAACAATGTTTAGTTAGTGAACCATCCATTCATTGGGTTTGATATTAGTGGGGGTGTTATCACTTAGGTTTTTTCCTTAGAAGTTATTAAAGAAGGAATGGCCCGAGGTAACCACAAACCAATCTTTTAGACTCAGGTTCTAGCTGTTAGGACCTCATATTGTCTCTCTCTGACCATACATTTTGTTATAATATCACCCTTTTCAACCCATTTTTGAATGTCATTGTTAGTGTTTTGACTCAATTATTCCAAAAGGTATGCAGTGACTCTTCTCATCACTATATGTTTAAATATTTAACATATAATCATGTTATCTTCATAATTGATCTTTTAAGTTGATTAAGTTGTTGAACAATTAAAGAATGATGTGTAGACCCCATCGCTGAAACTGCCTCAAGCTGGCAGGACTATCCTTTGCAGTTGTTGAAACAGCAGGAACAGCACGCAAATCTCGAAGCTGAAACAGTTGAGATTTGCGTACCAGATTTGACAACAACATAGGAACCTGATCAATCACCGAGAAAGCTGTCACATTGGATGTAACGTTCATAATCTAAATTACTGTAACAGCATTTTGTTGACGGGAAACTGATTTCCCTATTTTTGTATAATGGGTTGAATTAGAATCTATAATGTAAATCTTTTGTAATAGATGTCTCCTCTATATAAAGAGGAGACATCTACATTAGAAGAGGGGAATGAACAAGCTATAACAGGAGGTTGTAGTTGAAGGAACGAGACTGAATCTTTTCTGTAATATGGTATATTCATGAATGAATAGAGTTTTGTTCTGAGTATCTCATTTTAGTTTCTATTTCCTGGGGAATCTTGTGAGAAGGACAGGGCCCACCTTCATCACAAGATTCACCCATTATATTTTTGTCGCGTGTTAAGTGTGATTTTTGTTCATACCTTGCTAACAAGTGTTGTTTCTGGATGTTATTTTACTTTTGTTGAAAATCTGTTTCTTTCTTAATCGATTGATGTTATTTCATGAGTGTCTCACCGGTGATTAGGTTTACAGAGTGAATTGGCGAACTAGATGAACAGAGACAGGTGCTGAAGGTTCCGACTCTGGGGATAGGGTCCTGATCCTTTGTTACAGAATAGCCATTGTTTTCTTTTGCAGATTTATTCTTTCTGATCAATTATTCATCTGTTGTTAGATATCTGAAATAGAGTATAGTTGTTGTAACACAGAGTGAAGCTTTAAACGAGGTGTGATTTGTTTATACTACAACTTTTAATGCTATTAAAATTGAGTACATATAGTACGTAGTTGCCTTTGAAATAATCGGACTTTCTTGGGTTGATAATTTATGTGGCACTCGACTGTTTAATTAATAAGCAATTAAAGTGACCAACATTTTGGCACCATTGCCAGGGAAGGCGACCAACGATTTTAAGAGCATTAATGATTTTCTTTTATATGTACAGGATGCATGGGAGGACGCAGGAAAACTAACCCTACAGGTGGTAGGGGAAAAGGCAGAGGAGGAAGGGAAACTTTCATTGACGGCATTATTTTAAAAGTTGAAACATCTCAGAAGATAAGCTCTCGAAGGCCACAGACTCGGTACTCTCTCCAGACGGACTACGAAACGGAGGAAGTATTGGGACCAGAAAGGGCCGAAGAGACAGTAGAACAAATTGAGGAGTCAGTGGAAGATATTGAGGAACCAATAGAAGATATTGAAGTTTAGGACCCAGTTCAGAACATTGAGAGCCCAACAGAAAGCACTGAAGACCGAGCAAGTGAAACAGGGGAACAACCAATGGACGGAAACAATGAAGGACCCTTTGGTAGGGGACGAAGAGAAGGAAGAGGAGAAAATTCCCTTTCCACCTTGGAATTCCCTACTAAATATCTTCCTAGAGGGGCAACTCCTATGAAGAACATCCCACTCTCAGCCCTACCTGATTTCCATGGTTTATCATCTGAAGACCCTAATGAATTTCTATTTGAGTTTGATATATTGTGTAGAAGTTATGATTATGTTACTAATCCTCAAAAGTTAAAGTTATTTCCAGCAACATTAAAAGGAAATGCACAGAGGTGGTTCATGAGCCTGGGAGGACATGTGATCACAACATGGGATCAAATGAAAGAAAAGTTCCTAGCCAAATACCAAGACTATTTTCGAACAAGAGAAAGGAAGGAGGAATTATTTAAGATGGTTCAGAAGGAGGATGAAAATATGGAGGATTTCGTGGAGAGATTACAATATAATTTGTAGAGATCTAATCATCCTAATATGAGTAAGGATATTCTTAAGTCAATACTATTGAAAGGGGTACGAGGTGACTGTTTAGACATGTTGAATATGCTTGGAAAATGGGATATATCTAAGGAATCGTATGATGAGATTGTCAACCTCTATAAGAGATGTTCAAGAGGAGCATTAAACAGACCAAAAAGCAGAGATAGTGCATACTCAAGAGTCCAAAAATCAGCTAGTGGAGGAGCAACAAGGGTTGAAATAGGTAACTTACTTGAAGAATTTAAAACTGAAATGTTAAGCTCTTTTGCTTCACAAATTGACACCTTGCAGGTTAAAAAGAAGTAGGCAGAGGAAGAAGCTGCTTTGGCTATTTTCTGCTCTAAATGAAGAGAAAAACACCCACTAAGGGAATGCCCACTGGACAAGGTACCAATTTGCACTATTTGCGAGAAGGACCATGAGACTCAACAATGCCCTTCTTTACCAAGAATAAAAGCAGCACTGCAACCAACTGAAGAAGAAGCTGAAGCAATTTACTTGCTGACACAGAGGAGGCAATGGCAACCACGAGGACAAGGTATGAATTCTAATATGCCATTTAATCGTTGGAATAAGCATCGTCCTTTTCAAACAAATTACCCACCCTTAAATCAAATGCAATACCCACCCTTCAACCATATGAACTTCCCACCCATGCAGCAACCAAACCCTCCCTTTGCGGATCCTACAATATGGAATCCCTGGTCTCTATAGAAATCTTATTTTAATTAGTGGAAACCAAGCTGGACAGCCCAGCAAATCCCATTTCCAAACCAATTTCCCCAGTGCAGCAATCTCTCTCTCTGCCATCAAACGCTCCACCGAATAGCCAGACAATGAGACCCCAGCTACCTGTACAACCGAACCCCAACCCTAATAATAATAAAGCTCTGCAGGTCATTGATATTCAGAACCAACCTATTTTCCCTATGCAATGCAATGATATTCATTTGCAGTCTGGGAGAGTAGTCGAACCTATTATTGATGACATTATTTCTTTTGACTCTAATAAAGAGGAGACAGGAAAAGATAAGTCATCCAATAAGAATGCTGGAACAGTTGAGTCACCCTCTAATAAAACTGCTGAAACAGCAGAGCCGCCATTCCCTGAATATCTGGCTCTTACCAAGACACTTGAGCCACCTGCTTTTAACCTTCTAGGAGAATTGCAGAATCTGTATGTTAAAATTCCACTCTTACAAGCACTTAGAGATGTACCAATTTATGCTAGAACTGTTAGAGACATTTGCATTAAGAAACCTGGAAGAAAAGCTAAAGATCCCCTCATAGTTCATGTGATGGGTGATCTAGCTGCTTTAATGACAGGAAAAACCCCTCCTGTGAAATATGGTGACCCTATTCATCCCACAGTTACAGTACGGGTTGGAAAAACTTTTGTTTCCAGAGTTCTAGTAGATTTAGGTGCTGCTATAAATATTATGACACTTGAAACTACATAGTTATTACAGTTAAAGAATGTAATTAGAGAAACCCCAACCATTCTAGAACTAGTTGACCGTTCCACAATCAAACCAGAAGGGCTTATTGAAGACCTGATAATTTTAGTCAAATCTTGGAACTACCTAGCTGATTTTGTTGTATTACAGACTAAAACAAAGTTGGGGGGACATCCATTGATTTTAGGGAGACCTTGGCTGGCTACAGCAGATGCCTTCATCAGTTGTAGATCAGGTTGAATGTCAATTTCTAATGGATGTGAAACTAAGTAGCTCACTCTTTACCCTCATGCTACACCTATGATTAACAATGATTACTCTGTATGGATAGACTATGAGGATGATGATACCCAACCCATCTTGACTATTGGACAAGCCTTAACTTTTAAAGATACAACCGAGGATGAACTAATTAGTAATTTTATTTATGAACCTTCTTCGGTTAACTCTGAAACACATGATCAATTGACTGCAATCTTGGAACCTGAATCACAACAAAACCTTAAAACTGAAAATTTATCTCAAACATCAACTGATATCTCCTCCAAGAGCATAACAGTAGAAATCGAGTCTAGCAAAACATTGAATATAAACCCTAACTTAACAGATGCTGAAACACAACAGTTAATGAAGTTACCTCGTGAAAATAAGGAAGCATTTGCATGGGACTACACAGATATGAAAGGAATCTCTCCTGAATTATGTACTCATCGTATTTATATCAAAGAGGGATCTCACCCAGTCTGTCAACCCCAGCGACGAATGAATCCCAATTTAAGGGAAATTGTTAAAGAAGAACTTCAAAAATTGCTTAATGCAGGATTTATATACCCTATATCTGATAGTGAATGGGTTTCTCCATTAGTGATTGTACCTAAGAAAAACGAGAAATGGAGAGTGTGTGTGGATTATAGAGCTCTAAATAAAGCCACTCAGAAAGATCATTTCCCCTTACCATTTATTGATCAGGTGCTAGACAGTTTGTCAGGAAAGAGATTCTTTTCCTTTTTAGATGGTTTTAGTGGATATAAGCAGATCAAGATTGCACCCCAAGACCAAGACAATACCACTTTTACTGGTCCATGGGAAACTTTTGCCTATAGAGTTCTTCCATTTGGGCTATGTAATGCTCCAACAACATTTCAAAGAGCAGTGATAGGAATTTTCTCTGAAATGCTTAATGACTCTTTAGAGATATTTATGGATGACTTTACTCCTTATGGTGTGACTTTTGAAGATGCATTACAAAACCTTGAGAAAGTACTTAACCGATGCATAGAAGCCCATCTTGCCTTAAGTACTAAAAAATGTCATATGATGATGAATCAAGGAATTGTATTGGGACACTTCATCTCATTCCTAGGAATTCAAGTTGATCCAGCTAAGGTACAGGTAATTCTGACTCTTCCTATCCCTAAAACACAAACTGATGTAAGAAGTTTTTTAGGACATGTTGGATATTATAGAAGATTTATCAAGGATTTTTCTAAAATAGCTTCTCATTTGTTTGTGTTACTTATGAAAAATGTTGAACTCAAGTGGACTGATGGTTGTCAAAAAGCATTTAATGAACTTAAGCATCAGTTGTCTACAGCTCCTATTTTAAGAGGATTTGATTGGGCACTACCATTTCATATATCCTTTGATGCTTCAGATATTGCAATTGGAGTTGTCTTGGGCCAAGAATAAAACAATCTTCCTTATGCTATCTATTTTATTAGTAAAAATGTGACCCCTGCTGAACTTAATTACACAGTTACCGAAAAGGAATTTTTAGTAATAATTTATGCTATTAACAAGTTTGGACATTGTATTACTGGTTACACTACTTTTGTTCATACTGATCACTCGGCCATTAAGTATTTAATGAATAAATCGGTCACAAATGCTCGAGTTACCTGATGGCTATTATTACTATAAGAATTTGATATTACAATTGTAGATCGACAAGGGAAAGAAAATGTAGTTTCTGATTTCCTTTCTCGGATAAAAACTGATGAGAACACTCCAGTAGATGTTCCTTTCCTGATGAATATTTATTTTCAATATCTGCTCACTCACCTTGGTATGCAGACATTGCCAATTACTTAGTTGCATGGAAGCTACCATCACACCTATCACACAGAGAGAAAAGAAAGATCATTCAACAAATCGCTTGGTACAGCTGGATAAGTGGGTGTCTTTTTCACACAGGACTTGATCAGGAAATTCGGAGATGCATTAGAGAAGATGAGGTTTATGATATATTGAAGGCTTGTCATGATGGCCCTTGTGGAGGGAATTTTGCTGATAAAAGAACAGCACATAAGGTTCTTAGAATGGGTTATTATTGGCCCTCACTTTTCAAGGATGCAAAGAAGTATGTCAGGGCCTGTGATAGTTGTCAGAGAATGGGCCAGCCTAATCACAGGGATGAAATGCCACTGAACCCCCAGGTAATACTTGAACCCTTTGAAATATGGGCTCTAGATTTCATAGGTCCCATCAACCCTCCATCCAATCAAAGAGTTTATATATTGGTTTGCACAAATTATATGACTAAATGGGTGGAAGCTAAGGCACTCTTTAGAGCTAATGAAGAATCTATATTAACCTTTCTATTTGAAGAAATCTTTGTTAGGTTTGGATTGCCTAGAGAACTAGTCACAGATGGAGGACCTCCTTTCAACTTTCATGGCTTTAAAGTTACACTTCAGAAATATCATATTAATCATAAAATGACTACGCCTTATCACCCCCAGGCCAATGGGTAGGTGAAAAGTACGAATAAAGTCATAGAAGCCATTTTAACAAAAATGGTAAAGGAGAATAGAAATGATTGGTTTCAAAGGTTGCCTGAAGCATTATGGGCTTACAGAACTACTTGGAGGAACACTACAGGTTTTTCACCTTATGAATTAGTTTATGGTAAAAGTGTTGTTTTTCTGTGGAATTTGAAATTAAAACCCTAAGAACTGCTTTAGCTATTAACCTTGACTTGACTGATTCACAGACAGCTAGGTTGCAGCAGCTTCAGGAATTGGATGAAAAGAGGTTGGATGTCATCCATCAAACAACTATGATACAACAACAAAGAACCAGGTGGCATGATAAAACCATTAAGAAAGCAGTTCCAAAAAGGTAATTGGGCTCTATTGTATGATTCCCGTTTTGAAAATTTTCAAGGCAAATTAAGAACAAGGTGGTAGGACCTTATGAAGTAGATATTGTTTTCCCAAATGGAACAGTCAGGCTCCTAACAATTGATGATTCTAGAACACCATTGTTAGTGAATGGGTATCGGCTCCATTTGTATCAACAACCTATTTCTAAAGAGGATTTCAAAGGCACTTGCATGACAGATATACATTATGTCTTTCTGGGGGAGTCTGCTATCCCTCATTGCACTTAGTTCTTCTATTTATATATTTTTTTTAGATTAGATTTTTTTTAACTAATAATCCATGTCAAGGGTTGCCATGTTACAATTAACAGTTTTGCAGATCTTAGATTCGGAGGCTGACTGAGAAGAACAATTTCAATACAGGAAGGATCAAGCTTCAGCTTGGGAAACATTTCCATTTCACTTCAAATCATAATCCATTCCCTCTCACTACCTTTCAGCAACATCTTTCCATTTTTCCCGTTGCTGAAACACCATTTGTCCGTTGCTGAAACGCCATTTTTTTTGTCCCATTGCTGAAACACCAATCTTTTCCATCTTTCCCTAAGAAGCACCAATTTTCCCATTTTCCCGAGATTGAACCATTACTTTCTCTCAAAAATGATGGATACATATCACTCTTCATTAAAGGAATCAGCCATTCATCCTGATAATTGTGTTCCTTCATTATCACTTCTCGTGAATATAGAAAACCTTTTGTATAAATACCCTCATACTTTATAAACCCTTTTTCATGACCATCAGTGATCTATTAACGATGAGATTATATTTTTCGCACAACAACCAAAGGTAAAATGTGAAGGTATGTGTGTTTATGTGTAAATATTAAACTGTAGTTAATGAGAAGATATTGATATGATTGCCAAAATCACTGTACATTCAAACCTATCATTTTAGCCGCAGTTGGGGGGGAATACCAAAATATTGCAATCATTCCATGATATGCCAGTTACCATCATTTCTTTTTCTTTCACGGCTGTGTTCGTCACCCCGTCTGTGTCTTATTGTGTCATAACCTCATTGGCAACATCTTACTCTGTTTCGGTTGCGGCAACTCAGTTTTGTACTCTGCATTTTACTGAACTAGTAACTATGGGAGGAAACATTGTTAGACATGAACCTAGCTCAATGGCTCTATTGGAACTTTACCATGAAGCATACCAAATTTTTCTACAAGCAGGATGGATGGACTATTTCCGAAGGCTCCTGGATTTTGATTCTCAGAAAGTTCTGGAATTCGCATGCAATTTGAAAGAAGGATACTCTACTGTTCAAGGAGTGCGAATTCCAGTAACGGAGGAGGATATAGCGCAGGTTTCAGGGTTACCAACTAATGGCATTCGTTGGTTCAGTCGGAAACACCTCATTCTAAACACACAGCAAGATTTTCTTCTACCAGGGGAGCGGGTCAAACCTAAAAGCAGGGGTGTTGCACTCTATTCACTACCACTGCCATGGCCGAAGGTTGCAGAGTTCGTTAAGCACTACTTCACCTGTGAGGGACGTTATCAGGTAGTGTACCAGCACAACTTTGTGTTATTGAATCATTTAAGACATGGTCATTTATTGAATATGCCATACTATCTGCTTGGTTGTCTAAAGAATATGTCACACTATTCCGTGAATGCAAGGCACCCACTCCTCTCCCTCACGCACCATCGCTTGGTTCAGCTCCTAATCCATAGGGGCTTTGCCCTGTACAATCCCCCTCCCCTTGACAACCCTCCCCAGCAAGCTGTTGAAATCCTTCAACCGGCAGTAGAAAATCTCCAGCAAGCTGCTGAAATTCAGCAACCAGCAGCCGAAACACCCCAATTAGGCACTGAAAATCTGCAACAGGCCCCACCCCTTAATGTAACCGAATCATCCACTCCCATCGTCCATATTCCCGCTGATAATTTGGATGATAATACCCCCATTATTAAGCTTAAAAGGAAAAGACAAGAGAAAAATGCACCCCCACTAAAGAGAAGAACGAGGGCTTCAATTAAGGAAGCCACTATTACTGATAATCCCCCTATCCTAAGGAAAAATGTTCGTAAGAGAAAAACCATTGTTTTTCCTGCCTCCTTACCTCAACGACGAACAAGGACGTTTGCAACAACTGAGGCCATTACCCCAAATTCCCCACCTATCATCCTAAAATCCCGTACCCCTCCAAGCCCTAAACCCTTACCTTCCTCACCCTCGGGTACTGAAATGCAAAGTGTTCAGGATTTTGTGACCTCATTCCTTTCAGAGGACGCAACTGCTCCACAAGAATTAGCTACCGATTTATCAAAAGTAGACACCCAAGACGATGTACAGCATGTGGCTACTCCACAAGAACTAGCCACTGACTTAACAGGTGATACACAAGAACCACCTATTGAGAAACAAAAGGTAGACGACCTAGATGTGGCTGTTACACAAGAACCAGCCCCTGACTTAACAGGTGATTCACAAGAACCACCTGTTGAGAAACAAAAGATAGACGACCTAGATGTGGTTGTTACACAAGAACCAGCCACTGACCTAACAGGTGTTACAAAGAACCACTTGTTGAGAATGCAAATGATGAAGCTGCCACCAAACAATGATCCTCCCATCCACTAAAACTTGCAACTACTACAGAAGGCCCAGTTAATTTAACCTCCCTTTAGGAATAAAACGAATTTTTGAAATCTGAGGTTGAGGCTTATAAGCATGAGTTAACAATGGCAAGGGAAGCTTATGAAAAGGAGCTCAATCTGTACATGCTAGATCAGGTAGCATCTGCAACTGAAAAGAGTGTAGAAAAGGATCGACACAATGAATATATGTGCAGTGAATGTGGTGATCTCTATTCTCGAGCCAGTTATAAGATAATCAAAGTTCCGTTGCCTGGATCCAGTCCTGTATCTGCTCCTATCATAGTTAAAAAGGAACACCTTGTTGTTACACAAGAACCAGCAGGGCCTTCAAAGACCTTTGAGGAAGAAATAAAACCACCCCGGCCTACCCTAGTTATTACAAATGAGAAACCAGCACCAAAGTCTTTAAAGACTGTGTGTACCTAGACTGAACCTCGATGTGTAAGCACTGTTTCCACTTAGACCTCCAGTTTTCAAGAATTAAGGGACACATGGAAGACAGAGTATGATCTCTCACAAGGAAAGGCATTTCAGCAACATAAATCATTATGGCTCAATCATGTAGATAGAAATTAGGAAGTCCTCAAACAGTCTCATGCACAACACAAGGCAAACAAAAAGCTGAAAACCAGATTGTCTCTTATCTTTGACTTGGTTCAAAGATTACTTGCCACTAGAAAACCATCTTTTAATTATTTTGTGTTTCTGAGAGAATGCTTAGCATTCCTCCAAGTGAAAGCGATCAAAGATGGATGACCCCACTAGGTGTCTACACCTTAGCAGTTTATTGAGACTTTTGCAGAAGCGTCAAATAGTGAACAGAACTTGTTATGTGAACTCTATCTTCATAATGAGGCCATGCCTGAAGATAGGAAGCTTAATTTAATTCCTCTCGTTCATGATATTCAGATTAGGGCCTTCGTTTCTTTCTTAGCTAATTAGCTTACGTGGAAAAATGCTTTCATGTCAGCAACACACAATGAAGAGAACTACCTTCTCTGGATTTGAGCTGAGCCACAAAATGCCGCTGTTTTTATTGCTAAACATCAACGAATTCTGCAGGAGCCAGGAATGACTGACCATATCAGAAAACTACAGGAAGCAGTCTTGGAGGACTGCCAACACTATGTCAAGACTAAGGGAACTTTGGCCATACAAGCAAATAATCTATTTTGGGAACATTGTCCTAAGGAGAGAAGGGGGTACCATCCCTTTAACCCTCTCAATCTTCAGGCAGCAATCTCACAAATACCTAACTATGCTAAATGTATTCAACAGTGTACTGAGAAATGATTGGGGTATCACTTTCACTTCCCTCTTCTATGGCTGCCAGGACAGCAATACAAGGCTCAAAGGTATGCAGTGACTCTTCTCATCGCTATATGTTTAATTATTTAACATATAATCATGCTATCTTCATAATTGATCTTTGAAGTTGATTAAGTTGTTGAACAATTAAAAAATAATGTGCAGACCGCATTGCTGAAACTGCCTGAAGCTGGCAGGACTATCTTTTGTAGTTGTTGAAACAGCAGGAACAACACGCAAATCTCGAAGCTGAAACAGTTGAGATTTGCGTACCATATTTGACAACAACAAAGGAACCTGATCGATCACCGAGGAAGCTATTACATTGGATGTAACATTCATAATCTAAATTACTGTAACAACATTATGTTGACGGGAAACTGATTTCCCTATTTTTGTATAATGGGTTGAACTAGAATCTATAATGTAAATCTTTTGTAATAGATGTCTCCTCTATATAAAGAGGAGACATCTACATTACAAGGGGGGAATGAACAAGCTGTAACAGGAGGTTGTATTTGAAGGAACGAGACTGAATATTTTCTGTAATATGGTATATTTATGAATGAATAGAGTTTTATTCTGAGTATCTCATTTTAGTTTCTGTTTCCTGGGGAATCTTGTGAGAAGGACAGTGCCCATCTTCATCACAAGATTCACCCATTATCTTTCTATCATGTGTTAAGTGTGATTTTTGTTCATACCTTGTTAACAAGTACTGTTTCTGGATGTTATTTTACTTTTGCTTAAACTCTGTTTCTTTCTTAATCGATTGATGTTATTTCATGAGTGTCTCACCGGTGATTAGGTTTACAGAGTGAATTGGCGAACTAGATGAACAGAGGTAGGTGTTGAAGGTTCCTGCTCTGGGGATAGGGTCCTGATCCTTTGTTACAGAATAGCCATTGTTTTCTTTTGCAGATTTATTCTTTCTGATCAATTATTCATCTCTTGTCAGATATCTGCAATAGAGTATAGTTGTTGTAACACAAATTGAAGCTTTAAACGAGATGTGATTTGTTTATACTACAACTTTTAATGCTATTAAAATTGGGTACATATAGTATGTAGTTGCCTTTGAAATAATCGGACTTTCCCGGGTTGACAATTTATGTGGCACTCAACTGTTTAATTAATAAGTAATTAAAGAGACCAACACTAGCCAACCTAAGTCTAGAGAGGGTTCTCTCTTTAAGATTTAACTTTGTTTAAATAAGATTTAAGGCTAGTTCTTAATGTTCAGGGTTGTTTGTTTTGATTGGGTGGTGGAATTAAGAAGAGAGATGAGTAGAGCAAATATTTAGGCCATTGGGCTATGGAGTCAATCAAGAAAGGTTTAACTAGATTTGATTTATCACTGAGGTAAGAGTTCACAGGGCAGGCTAACACAGCAAGAGAAAATCTACAGGTTTCAATGAATGGAAAGTCCTAACCAAGGCCAAGGGCAATGAAGAATCCTTAACTAGGATTGGGATGAAGAAAGGAAGGATGGCCAGTAGCAAAGGGCAATGAAGAATCCTGTACTATGGACCAAAGGGGGGATAAACTATGGAAGTAAGGGGGCAATCAAGAATCTCCTGACCAAGGCAGTTTAGTAGAAAACATAAATAAAGAAAATAGTTAAAACAGAAAGCACTTAAGCTAATTCTGATGATACCATTCCTTGTTTTCTTTTAAGATTTTATAAGAAACGAATATGAATAATTCGTGACATAAAGAGAAAACGAGATTTAAACATGAGAAAATGATACTTATTTGTTCCAACTGTGCACAAGAATCTAGTGAAATTTCCTCATCTTTATTTCATTTCCAGCAAAACTAGTCCAGTCTTGAGTACAAAGCTCCTTGGCTCAAAAATAATATGTCTACAGAAATGTATTTCAATCCATCCTAATTGCTTCAACTTGTGAAGTATTTATACAAAATTTAATAAAAAAATATCTCATACCCATGTGAGAATTATTCTAGGAAACAAAAAATATCTTCAACACGAAGATAGAGATAGATGGAAAATTGTTTGCTTGTTGTCCCTTTATTTGTGACTGTGTTGGTTGCTGGAATTCGGATTTGGCTCTTGCAGTTGCCTTGGTAGTTATGTGTTGGATTCACTCTTATCTTTAGCCTACTGATACTCTTTACCTGTGCTGGTTAATCCTAGATTACCTATTTTCATTTGGTAGTTATCTTTACCCTCTAGATTTACTATAGTAACTTATAGTAAATCTGTCAAATTGGTCCACCATTCACCATCTGGTAATTTTATTCTGATCATTTTCCTATAGACTTCATCAGCTTCTGTATATTAGGAAAAATTGGGTTTGTTGGTGAACAAATTCTTGACTTCATTTTCTATATATAATAGATTCTCCAGGCCATCATAAAGTACCTTTCCTATAGGCAATGCTTTTTCTCCTGAAAATCTGGCTTGGATCTTGGCCTGTTTATTCAATCTCTCAATGTAATCTTCCTATGTCATTAACTTGTCATGTATAACCAGTGGACTAGAAAGTCCTTTTTCTCTCAAAATGCCATATTTTAACATAAAGTTGTCAATGTCTGCTTGAATGCTTTGACATCTTTTCTCCAAATTAAACATCAGGGTCCTTTTAGTAAGAACCTTCTTTATCTCAATAATAGTTGTTGTTCTATCCTGAATCTCTAATTCATCCATCTAGTACCTATTTCTACTGTTCAAAAAATCTATCAACTGATTTGCTTCCTCAGGCTTGTCTCTTGGTTCTTCCTTTGTCTTTTCTATGGCTTCCATGGCTATTTTGACTAATTCGGTTTGCTCAAAAGTAACTTGAATGGAAGACCAAATATCATTGATGGAATCAATGATATCGGTCCACAGTATATCCTTGATGTCTCCCAATGGCTTTTCTAGTGTCAAATCATTTTCAAGGATTCTTATTCTTTCTACTATCCTTTGGTTTTTTCAAGTCTCTTCTTTGTGTTGTATAAGTGCAAGTGAACAACTAGTTTCTAGGCTTATCACTTTCTCTCTGAGTTTCTTGAGTTCTGTGTCTTGGATGCTCATTTGTTCCATAGCCTTAACCAATTCATCTATCTTTTCTGTTTTTATCCCTATACTGGTTGATGTACCTATGGCTGAAGTTGTACCTGCTATTGGCAATGTTGTTACTGTTGGAATCGTTGGTGCCAAGTAAGCTACCAGGTTGGAGGGTATTGTTGTGGAAATTGTAGCTATTACAGTCTGAGAAGTGGTGGCCAGCTCACTCTATTTGGACTATATCAAATTCTGTAATTCTTTCTCAGTTTCCTTCAATTGATCATTCAACTTAAGGACTAGGTCCATAAGTTCTTCCTCCTTCTATTTTTCTAAAACTTTAGCAGTTTGAGGATGATGAAGAGGAGGAATCTTGAGCTGCTTCTTTAGTGTAGCTATGTCATCATTTTTCTTCTTTATTAATTGCTCTGCTGCTTTGACATCCTTGGGATCATGTCCCAGCTCTATGACCAAGTCTTCCAAAGTCTATATTCTGGTGTCTTTGGCCTAAGAAGAGGCCTTTTCCAATTGAATCTATGCAGATGTGTTATTCAGTGAGTTTTGTAGTTGATAAGTTGTGTTTTCTTTGTTAGTCAACGTAGAGTAGACCATTTCACCTATTTTCTTATGCATCTCTATTTGATCAATTGGGTGAATATCCTTTGCCAAAACTTCAAAATCAGTTTTCAAATAGTCAGCCATTGATCTTGGTTATTGCACGGTTTGCTTAAGAAAGCTAATCTGCATCTTGCCTTCCTTTATGTCAAAGGCTGACATCAGCTTTGTTTGGTTCGTTGGAGCCAATCTAATATAATGGCATAGGTTTGAGCCTCTAGTTTTTCATTCCTTGCCTTGATTTCTTTGTACTTTTCTTTGATATCCTGGCTCTGACCAGAAGGAGCCCTGAAGGAAGATGCCTTGGTGCTTTGTTGCCTTTCTAATACCTGGAACTATGAGGTAGATGGTGTACCTCCTGAAGGGGTAGTATGCACACTATCAGTCCTTTCTACCACTGTGTTGCTTGTTATTTCCTCAACGTATTCCTATTCAGAAAATGGGTTTAACCTTTGCCTCTTAGCATAGGTTTAATTAACAGGTATGGTGGAAGGAGTAGCCTCCTCTTTGTCTCTTTTTTGATTTTTCTCCTCATTTAGAGGAGTCTTCAAAATGGGGGGATTCCTTAGATTTTGTTATGTTTTATTGAGCTCCTCCGAAATCTTAGGTAGCTCTGAATATTCTACCTGCTCCGATGATCCTGGTTGGCCTGATGGCCCTCCTTGCTCCAAAGTCTGTCCACTGTGTTCCAGTGACTGCCTTTGAGATTGAGTTTCTCGAGGCACCTGTACAAATAAATCTTCATCAAGCCTCCTATCTAAATCCATCAATACATTGTCAATGGCAACCTCTGTACTATCTTGATATACTAATGTGTTTTCCACCCATTCATATTGATTGGCATATTGTTCAATTTCTGGGATCCTATGGTGGATGTAAGGAGATAGCTTATTTTTCTGTCTCCTATTACAAATAAAGTTGTGGGGATCATAGGTCCACATGAAACTCTGTTTTAATTTCAACCTTTGGAGAATTTCATTTGCCTCCTTTCCTTCTTCTCTACTGTTACAAATGAAAGGGCCAAGATGATCTTTTATTCGTAGTTGGGCCTTTTTCTTGGTTCTAACAAAATGCACCTCATCTGAATTGATTATTTGTTTGTAGTACTCCAGAGAAAATAATCTCATGGGGAGGTACTTTGGCATTTTGTAAGGTGGTAACTCACATCCATAGATTCTAATTTCGGTATGGTTTTTGTACAAGTACCAATCTCCTACTTTGTATTGCTTTGACAATTGTAGGACCCCTCTAATGTCTGCATTGATTCTAGGTGGAGGGCCTCCTAGCAGCATGGTTGTCACAGGATAAATAAAGAGGTATATGAAGTCTGTGTAGGAGTATTGAGAATCAAACTGATGAATTAGAGAAGTCCATAAGATCATTGATCTGGGGTTTCCTTTAGTATCGAGTTTTTGTAGGGAAATTGGAAACATATTAGCTTGATAGTACAAGAATAAATGATACAAAACTGAGAAATATTTGAACACCCTTTCATTTTCCAACCTCATAAATTCATCATGCATTCTGTCAGTAATAAACTTTGCATATTCGAATATGATGGCTAGTGGTTGGCCAAGAGAATAGATTGACATGATGGATAATATGATATCATCGACGAATTCACTAGTGGTACAGCCTAGTGTACTGGATATCATATCTATAATATCTCAACCAAGGTTGGAGAATATAGTCCATATATAAGAAGGAGGGTCCTTTGGGATATATCGTTCTTCTCTGATAAAAATCTGGAACAACTAGGCTAGTCTTACTGAAGTGAGTGTAGGGTATCTGTTCAGTAGGTCCCTAATGGAAAGAGGGGTTAGGTTTTGGCTTGGCTGCAATTGAAGCATCTAGTTGATGGATTCAGAAGTGACAGTAAACAGAACAGACAAGTCAGGAGTTCTTACTGCCCTTTGGATAGGATCATAGTTCATGTGGCAGTAATGTACAATTTCTAGGAATACATGGACTCTGGGGAACTGGTACTTAGGCAAACCTAATTCCCAAAGTCCAATGGAGTCGGTTTGGTTCAGGTATTGGTCTCTATGCTTGTAGAAGAGTTTCGGGGGGGATTTTGAGACTGAGGTGTCCTTTATTTGGAAATCTTTGTCTTCGAGGGAAAGGTGATCTAAATCTCGGTGAGGAGTAGTAATGGGCATAACATTTAGTGCAATTGGGGCTTCCATCCTTGGTTCTTGTGGATTTAAGGACAGGGCAAAGGGTTGCAGAAGAATTGGAAATAATTAGTCTGTTTCAGAGTGTTTCAAGACTACCATGGGGCTTAATTAACTAAATTACATAGTATTTAAAGAAATTTAGCTTAAGTTTGGCACGAAAACAGGGTTTCTGAGTCGAAAATATGGTAAATACCTGGTTTCGGTTATATGAATGGATTAATGGTACAGTTGCACTGTTCGCAGGGAGCTCACGGGTCTGCAATGTTAATATTGAGTTCAACCGCTTTGGGAGGTTGACGGTTGGTAGTGGGTTGACAGTTCAAACATACTCTGCGTTTGCATGGAAAACAGAAGGTTTTTTTCTTTTTTATTATTGGTAAAATACAAAAATAATGAGTATTTTTGGTTTATCTGCAAAGTCAATGATTTTTGTGGGTATAATGGAAAAGCGACTGTTGGCGCCAACTGACAGAGGTGACGCTTTTTTGTGTAGTGAAGGTGGTAAGCAAAATCTATCACACCGCTTTTGTGGACTTGGTGGTATTAGGAGAGGTCCGCCTGATGCCATTCATCGGGCGACACATAGCCGAGGGGTGAATAGTAAAACCGCTCACATCAAGCGGGTAAAGGTCAGCATCAAAGGCCGCCCGATATGAGCGACAATCGTTACATCTGAAGGGCTCAGATCATACGGTAATCGGGAGTGTGATTTAATCAAGGAGTTAATAGAGGGGCCCGACGAGCTTTTAATTGCGGGTTAGGGCGGCTTAATGACGTCGGGGGTGATATGATTGGAGGAAGGTTATTAATTTAATCATTGTTTGATTAATTAATCCTTTTGGTTTGGCGGGGGTTTATGGCTCTTAATTAGTCATGGATTGACTAATTAATCCTTTTAATTATTTACTATTATAGTTTATATTTCAAACCATGGGGAGAGATATTTAACATTTGGGATTTTAGTTAAATATATGGGAAAGGGGTTTATTTTTCGGGAGTTAAATATAATAAAAGTTAAAGTTAATATGAAACAGAAGCGGAAAAACAAATTGCACTAAGTATAATATGTGTTGAATTTTATTTACTTTTCACATAAAAAATTATAACTTAGGCTAAATGCACATTTGTGGTTTTTATGTGGAAAAGGGGTTTGCTCGGGGGTGATTACTTTCCGTAGGCAAATGGTGCTTTTACCTTAGGAAAAGGGATTTTTTAGGGGAAATGAGTGAATTATGGAGGGGGTGAATGTTTATGAGGAAACTTTAGTACTTAGAACCTATCAGTTATTGGGCCAAGGGTATGATCCCTCCAGAAGTCAGAGAAATGCTCTGAGCCCCTTTAACTTAGGGTTTTAGGTACTTTTGACTTTGCTTATGGTAAATTAGTAAAATTAAGGGTAAAATGAATGGGGAAATTAATCATTTGACTTTTGTGTAAATGCTCAATTGTCATCCATACTTTAGCAACTTGATGATGAAGTAAATGATATGATTTTAACTCATCAATCATCACAATTCTGCAACCATGCAACTACTTACCCATCTACTCGTCCTAACATTTTTTCTACTCTTTATTAGGGTGCACTTAAGCTGGCAAACCCTTATCAAAACTTTCTCTTCTTTTATTTTAAAATAGAAATCTATCTAAGCCTATCCTTATTACATCCAAGGGCTCGGATTAAATAGTTGAGCTCCTTTTATTTACTCTACCTATCTACTTATCTGCTAAGATTAAACAGTTTGGTCAGATTTTATTCTCTATCTACAAACATGAAATAGCCAAGTTTAAACTGTTTGACCATCCATGGATTATGGCAAAGGTAACAAGCTGCACAAAATCTTTTTATTTTGCATCAAAGTAAATAGTAATGGCATTTGGACTTGCACACTTTCATGGTCTTTTTCTTTTTCCTTGGGGTTCATTTTTCATATTTTTTGGCCTTTTTCATTCTTTTTGTCCTTTGATTTTTCTTTTAGGACATACCCTCTTTACATTTTTTAATTTTTTGATTTTTTACAAATATGGAAAACATAAGCAAAGGTATGTACATATTACAGTTTTGACCTCATCCATTCAAAAATTATGACACCTATTGGTATAGGAACATAATAATGGCTCCACTTGGGGATGGCGTTTCCTAGTGAAATTTCAAGAACTAGTAGATCAATGTCCTTTTGAATTTATGTGATTTTATTCTGCAACTTTCCTTTTTACTTTGCTGCTTTATTGATATTTATTGATAGTAAAACTTTAAAGCTTAGGGCCTTCTCTTCGGGCTTCAACTCCAAGTTTACTACCCAATCAACACTGAACTTTATGAAGGATATAGTATGTACAAGTAATTAGTGGAATCAGTAACTGGGATCCATATAGTGTTTAAGCATTCGCCCATTTATTGGTCCTCCTTCTACTTCTACACCATCCAGTTCTTTAAGGAAATAGGCATTATTAGCTCTGAAAGCATAAATAATATAAGGACCTTTCCACAGGAAGTTAAATTTCCCATGTTTCCCTTTATCTTCTCTTCTTGAGTCCCATTTGAGTACTTTGTCTCCAAGATAGAAATCTTCTGCCTTGGTTCTTTTGTCAAATGCTTTCTTAATTTTCTCCTGCACCACTTGGGATCTGATGTAGACTTGTTCTCTGGTTTGTTGCAAATGAATAGTCTGGTTGATCCTTCTTTGAATGTCATTGGGCTCGACCTATGCTTCTTGGATTAATTTCATCATTGGAGTTCCCAAAGAAGATGGGAAGACAGCCTCCATTCCATAGACTAGCTGAGAGGGACTAGTGCCAATATATTTCTTTGTGGTCAGTCTATCTACCCATAAAGCATTCACCAGTTTCTTATTCCAAGTCTTCTTATTGTCTTCCAATAATTTTTTGATAATATTCATTAGGATTTTATTGGATGATTCTGCAAGTCCATTTCCCTGGGGATAGTAGCTTGTGGAATGGCTAAGGGTTATGTGATACTTGTTGCAAAAATCAATAATCCTTTTTTATTTGAAGTCTGCAGCATTGTCTTTGATGGTTTTGGTGGGACAGCTGAATCTGGATAGAATGTTGGCCTCAAGAAAACCTATTATGACAGTATTGGTGGCTTGTCTTGAGGGTATGGCTTCTATCCACTTTGTGAAATAATTTGTGGCAGTTAAGATCCATCTATGTTGGGCAAATGAAGGGGGATGAATTTTACCAATGAAGTCAAGACCCCACTATTGAAATGGTGTTTCAGTTGTATAGGTTTCAAAGGTAATGGCAGTAATTGTCTTTTTCCTTCAAAAATTTGACATTTGTGGCATGAGCTTACAAATTTTTTCACATCAACAAATAGAGTGGACCAGTAAAAACCAACCCTCAAGATCTTATCAGTTGTTGTCTTCCAATAGAGATGCCCCCCATAGTCACCTGCATGAAATTCTTGCAAAATTTAATCAGATTCCTCCTTTAATAAACAATTCAACAATATGCCTTCATGATTTTTCCAAAATAAGGCATTATCAATCATGCAAAACTTTAAAGACTTCATCTTTAAAAACCTACTTTTAGTTCTAGATAGCTCTGGAGGCGCTTGAAGGTTTTGTAGAACATGTATTATGTCAATAGACCATGGTGAATTTGTAAAGGCTTGGCTAATCTGTGGAGTCGCCATCTCCTCCTCATTATCTAGTTCTGCAATGAAGTTTATATCTAGGCCTGGTAGTTTGATTCAACCTTTAGCTTAGCCAAACCTTAGCCTTTGATCAATTTTTTAGGTTTAATTTCTAAATCATACTCTAATATTGTAGCTATCCACTTTCCCATTTTTCCATCAAGTCCATCCTGTGTTAAAATGTCTTTAACTACAACATTGGAAACATAAGCTACTATATGGGAGTACAAAATATAAACTCTGAAATCTTTAATAGCTTTAACCAAAGCAAAAGCCTGTCTTTCCATTATATTGTACTTCAGAAGTGCATCTCTCAAGGCATTACTGAAGAAGGCTATTGGCTGTTCAAAACCCTGATCATTTTTTTGCAAGAGTACTGCAGCAATTGTTTGTTCTGAAGCAAAAGAAAATATGAGAAATTCCCTATCAAACTTTGGACTGATGAGGACTGGTGTTTGTGTTAAGGCTAACTTTATATCTTCAAATGACTTTTTAGCCTCTAGAGTCCATTTAACAGTCGAATCTTTATTTAACATGTTGTTTAGTAATCTAATTAACTTAGCTAAATTAGAGATAAATCTCCTTAAAAAGTTTATCTTCCCTAGAAATGCTTGAAGTTCTTTGATATTCCCGGGATGTGGTATCTGCAAAATAGCTTCAATTCTTGTTGGGTCAATCCTGATACCATCTTTGGAGATAATGTGGCCTAACAATTTCCTTTCTTCCAACCCAAATAAATATTTTTTAGGATTGAGAGAAATTCCATATTTCCTGCATTTAATAAAGACCTGCCTAAGATGATCCGGGTGTTGTTGATTTGATTTAGAGAATATTGTGAGGTCATCAAGGTAAATTACTAGGAAGTCATGGATTTCTTTGGCAAAGGCTATCTCCATTGCTCTTTGAAAGGTTGCCCCTACATTTCTTAACCCAAATGGCATTTTCACATACGTGAAAGTGCCCCATGGAGTTGTGAATGTAGTCTTTGCCTGATCATCTAGGTGGACTAGGATTTGCTTATAACGAGAGAACCCATCTAGCAGTGAGATTCTGGAGGAACCCACTACCCTCTGTAACATGTGATCCATTTTTGGAAGAGGATAGTTATCCTTAAGTGAAACTTTATTCAGATTTCTAAGATCAACACACAACCTAATTTCACCCGTTTTCTTTCTAGTGGGTACCAGATTGGAAACGCAGTCAGAGAACCTAATAGGTGCTAGATTCCTGCTTCATACATTCTCTTAATCTCCTTTTCAATAGAGTGTAGTAGAACAGGGTTGATTCTTCTAACCTTTTGTCTAAAAGGCTTTTGATCTTCTTTTAATGGAATAGTGTGTTGTATTATGCTAGTATCATAAGATTTCAGATCCTCATAACTCCAGGCAAAAACATCCTGAAATTCTTTCAATAGTTCCATATATTATAGTTTTTCACTGGGAGGTAATTATTTTGACATTTTTATTAGTTTGGGATTCTCTTCAGATCCTATGTTACATTCCTCAATGTATGATTTCAAAGGTTCCATTTTAGGCTTTTGGGGAATATCGTTTGAATCAAATAAGTCCTGCAAAGGAGTTAATCCTTTGGGTAGAAAATTATTTTTAAGGTTTATGACTTCAGTTTCTTCATCAATGACTTCATCAATTTCCATCTGTTTTAGGTTTCGAATATCTGCTTTAGTAAACTTTGTAGGGTGAAATCTATCTATCTGATCATCTTCTAGTTTGTTAATTTCTACTTCATTAGAGTAATCAAAATCTACTTCTATGTCTGTGTCTATGTTGGTATTTACAAATTCATTATCTAAAGTTAAAAAAAAATTAATTTGTTGATCATTCTCAAATACTTGCCAGTTCTTTAAATTGTTAGGAATGGAAGGTCTGTGCTTAACCTCAGCAGTGTACTGATGGTTGGGCTGGAAAGGCAACTTACAAGTACTAGAAAACATGGCTAAACTGTGAGCCTACATGTTGTGTTTTCTGGGGATAACAACAAGTTTGGTTTCTAAGAAGGTATTTAGTATCTCTATGACTGTTCCTCTATAAAACCCTAGTCTAGGATCTCTAGTCATATAAACAGCATTAATTTGTTTAATCACTAACTCAGAATCTCCCATGATAGAGACCCTGATGGCTCCTAACCTTTTAACAAGTTTCACAACTAACAAAAATGCTTCATATTCGGCCATATTGTTTGTACATTTAAATTTCAACCTGTAGGCATGACCTTCTGAATAATCGTTTTCTAAGTTGTAAATCCATACACCTGCTCCTACACCTAATTTTTTGACTAACCCATCAAATTCAATATGCCACAGGATTTCATGCTCATAATTTTCATGTGGGGTAGTGGAATCCTTCTTGATTGAGGTATCTAGATCATCTTTTTTATCTAATGTTTCATGAATTTGGACATTTTTATTTTCCTTTAATACTGCAATTTCTTTTGGTTTTGCTGTTATACTACTTGAAGTGTCTTCTTGATTATTTTCATCATTGTAAAGTATGAAGGAATCAATATCAAAATGTACTGAATATATGGGAAAATTTTGAGGTCTCTCCTAGGAACTCACTACATACTTCATCAGAGTCCCTATACACTGCTTCTTGGGGTGTCCAAAGACTAATATGGTAGCATAGGACATGTCCAATTGAAGAGATCCCTAGAGTTTAGCACCCCAAGATCTAGACAACAACATACCATACTTGGGTGGTATGTCAGAAACAACTATGTCCATAAGTATGGTCTTGGCAGGATATTGAACTAGGGAGACACACAAATATTTTATGAGACCTAAGCATTTAACTTGGCTTGAATCAAAGGAAAAGAGATTCTTATAAGGCCTGGTGATATCCAAGTTAATCTTTTCCATTACAGACTTAGGCATAAGATTATGTGAGGCCCCAGAGTCAAGCATGGCATTATGTAGGATATTATCGTGGATATTAAGGTTGATGTAGAAGCGTGGTATCCCTCCTTCAATTGGCTTTCCATTAACATCTAGTCCCAAAATTAACTCAGGCTGGTCATCAAATAGATTCACAGAGTCTTCATTTTCAATGAAGTTCAGAGATTTACTAATTTGAGATCTATAAGTTTCATGTTTAACCAATTCTGTCAAAGGCACTGAAATTTTTAGTTTGGCCACCTCTGCTCTCAAATTGAAAGGAAGAGGGTATTTATTTGTTTGAATATTTGGAATTTTAGAGCCAAAGTTCTGAGTAGTATGTTTTTCTTTTTCATTGTTAGGGGAGGTTTTATCAGGATTTTCTAATATGATTTTTGGAGGTTGTTCCATTATTCCTTTGAGGGGGACTGAAGTGGAAGGTTGCTCATTAGAAGGTTGGTTATCTGTTACATCTTCAATGCTGGGACTAGGAGGATTTTGATGTGGTCTATAAAGGATTTGTAAGGTTTTTGTAACTTGAGGATTCTGATTTGTAGCTTTTACTTTCTTAGGCTGGTTAGGTATTGCTTTCTTTTTCTTTTTCTTTTTCTTTTATTTTTTTTATCATGAACATCGATGTTCTTCTTCCTTAAGTTGTATTGTTTATGAACTTCGAAAATAGCAGTCATGCCCTTGCTTATAGTTGAAATATTCTCTTGTTTGAGTTTCTAACTGTTGAATCATGTATAATTCTTGATCATCCTGAGTTAGAAAAACAATTTCTTCATTATCTAAACCCATAAGGTTGATCTGAGTATCTATCTCAGGGTCTTCTTGGTGGGAAGTCTCAGCATAATTTTCTTGGAAACGTGGCCTATTGTTTTGATCAGGTCCATTTTTACCAGTGTTTTGGTTATGGTTTTTCCTAAAGTTTGGATTCCTTACTGGATTAGCCTGTTGGTTATCCCAGTGAGGTTTGCTTTCAATGGCTTCTATTCTATCCATATCTTTCCATTCCTTTAGCTAAAGCATCCATTTTCTGATCAAAGGGTGAAGATTCATCTTTCAAAGGTGTTCTTCTCGCATTTCTAACTCTAGCCCTTTTGGATAACGGATTAGCTTCTATGCTAACAACTACATCTTGCATATCTTCAAGTGTAGGGGGATTTCTTTCTATAAATTGAAAAGCCATATCTATGTCAAATCCATCTGGAAACTTAATCAGGGCTAAACCAGCTGGAGGCCTAAGGTCAAGAAGGATTGCATTGTACACATTTTTAAACCTGGTACAATAGTCTTGAACAGTTTCTTTTAGTCCCCTTTTAAGGTTTTCATATTCAGATAGAATTTGAAGGGGGTTTTTCTTCTTCTCCCACCTATTAAGGAATCGCTGGTAAAGTACTTCTAAACTATCTATGCTTTGAGAGGGCAAAGATCTAAACCATGTTCTCACTTCTCCAGCTAGACTTTGGACAAAGATTCTCATTTGGACATCTCCTATGTCAATCTCATGTAGTTCAAAATAATCTGATATTTTCTTAGTGTGCTATTATGCTATGTAAGTTCGAGTGCCATCGAATGAGGTGATTTTACTTTGATAATCTGCTGGTAAGGCACCTTGAGGAGCAGGCATTACAAGGGGAGCATATCTAAGGGCCATGGCTCTGAGCTACATAGTGTTGAGAATAGGAGTTGGGGTAGCTGGAGGATTTGGGACAACAAAGGGAGTTGGTGTAACAGGGGTAATAGGTGTTTGAGGGACAGTAATGGGTTGGTGAGGGATTGAAGGTATGAATGGAGATGAGGTTGAGGGATGATCTTTAGAGGTGTGGGGAAATGATGGTGAGCTAAAAGATGTTGAGGTTGTTTCAGAAAGTTCAGGGTGCCTATAAGTGGTAAGGGATGACTGAGGGGAGTACAGTAGGTTTTGATCAATTGACAAGTTGGCTCGTTGGATTTCAAGTTCTCTGATGAATTTTGGATCTGGGACTAGGTCCAGCAGTTCACTATCAGACATGGTTCTGAACAGAGAGAGACCAAAATACTCATCAAAAGGGATGTATTCAATGAATAACCACTCAGCAGGGCATGAATTGGATCTAAAAACAGGTCTTGGGCTTACCGAACTTTCTTGTCTTCTGATTATTCTCGGAATAAGGTTGGGATTTTCAAATACAAGGGGAGGATTTGGATCAGTGATGGCCCTGGTATAGTGAGTTCTCCTTGGAGCTAGATTTCGAGCTTTTTATGATTATATTTCACTTTTTTAAGAAAAAACTTCTAATAACCCTTAAGATGCTTAAAAATAAAAAATTGAATTCCTCAAAGGTTTATTAAAACTAAGGGTTTTGAATCCCCAGTATGGTCACCACTATGTTATCACTCAAGTTTTTTCCTTAGAAGTTATTCAAGAATGAATAGGCTAAGGTAACCACAAACCAATCTTTTAGACTCAAGTTCTAGCCAACCTAAGTCCAGAGAGGGCTCTCTCTTTAAGATTTGACTTTGTTTAAATAAGATTTCAGGCTAGTTCTTAATGTTCAGGGTTTTTTATTTTGATTGGGTGGTGGAATTAAGAAGACAGATGGGTAGAGAAAATATTTAGGCCATTGGGCTATGGAGTCAATCAAGAAAGGTTTAACTGGATTTGATTTATCACTGAGGTAAGAGTTCACAGGGCAGGCTAACACAGCAAGAGAAATCTGTAGGTTTCAATGAATGGAAAGTCCTAACCAAGGCCAAGGGCAATGAAGAATCCTTTACCAGGGTTGTGATGAAGAAAGGAAGGATGGTCAGTAGCAAAGGGCAATGAAGAATCCTATACTATGGGCCAAAGGGGGGATAAACTATGGAAGTAAGGGGGAAATCAAGGATCCCCTGACCAAGGAAGTTTAGTAGAAAACATAAATAGAGCAAACAGTTAAACAGAGAGCACTTAAGCTAATTCTGATGATGTCATTCCTTGTTTGCTTTTAAGATTTTATAAGAAACACATATGAATGATTCATGACATAAAGAGAAAACGAGATATAAACATGAGAAAATGATACTTATTTGTTCCAACTGTGCACAAGAATCTAGAGAAATGTCCTCAGCTTTATTTCATTTCCAGCAAAACCAGTCTAGTCTTGAGTACAAAGCTCCTTGGCTAAAAAACAATATGTCTACAGAAATGTATTTTTATCCACCCTAATTACTTCAACTTGTGAAGTATTTATACAAAATTTAATACAAAATATCTCATAACCATGTGAGAAGTATTCTAGGAAACAAAAAATATCTTCAACACGAAGATAGAGATAGATGGAAAATTGTTTGCTTGTTGTCCCTTTATTTATGAATGTGCTGGCTGCTAGCGTTCGGATTTGGCTCTTGCAGTTGCCTTGGTAGTTATGTGTTGGATTCACTCTTATCTTTTACCTACTGATACTCTTTACCTATGCTGGTTAATCCCAGATTACCTGTTTTCATTTGGTAGTTATCTTTACCCTCTAGATTTACTATAGTAACTTATAGTAAATCCGTCAAACTGGTCCACCATTCACTATTTGGTATGTTTATTTTGATCATTTTCCTGTAGACTTCATCGACTTCTGTATATTTGGCAAAATTGGGTTTGTTGGTGAACAAATGCTTGACTTCATGTTCTATGTAGAACAGATTCTCCAGGCCATCATAAAGTACCTTTCCTGTAGCCAATGCTTTTACTCCTGAAGAACTGGTTTGTATCCTAGCCTATTTATTCAATCTCTCAATGTAATCATCCTATGTCATTAACTTGTCATGTATAACCAGTGGACTAGGAAGTCCTTCTTCTCTCAAAATGCCATATTTTAACATAAAGTTATCGATGTTTGCTTGAATGCTTTGACATCTCTTCTCCAAACTAAGCATCAGGTTCCTTTTAGTAAGAACCTTCTTTATCTCAATAATAGTTGTTGTTCTGTCCTGAATCTCTAATTCATCCAGTTGGTACCTCTTTCTACTTTTCAAAAAATCTATCAACTAATTTTGTTCCTCAGGCTTGTCTCTTGGTTCTTCCTTTGTCTTTTCTATGGCTTCCATGGCTATTTTGACTAATTCAGTTTGCTAAAAAATAACCTGAATGGAAGGCCAAATATCATTGATTCCATCAATGATATTGGTTCACAGTATATCCTTAATGTCTCCTAATGGAATTTCTAGAGTCAAATCATATTCAAGGATTATTATTCTTTCTACCATCCTTTGGTTTTTCCCCTCCACCATCACTTTGTGTGCTTTAGATGGACACTCCTCCCAGCCTCTTGGCATGTACTGCAACTATCCAGTGACCCTTGCGGGCAAGACTGTCCATGTCGACATTAAAGTCATTTATGACTCTTTGGATTACAAAATTATCTTAGGTCTTAGTTACGCATATTCCATGTCATCCATCGCATTTGTGGTGTTCTGTAAGATGTGCTTCCTCCATGAATGGAATATCATCACCATCGATTAGTTGAATTACTACGAGGCACATCTGTGACCTCCCTCAAGTCCATTATCTCGTCAATGTCAGATAAGCAGTCTTCACCTCCTCTCACCAGTGTTTTAACCGAAGTCTATAAAGATTCCTCATTGTTGGTTTCTTTCCATGGTCCTCCCCATCCCATCTCAGAGCCTTGTTAGCGCTCAAATATACCTTAGGCTGAAATAAGGTAAAACTCAAGGCTACATCAAACCACGCTCAGCCTCGTAGCTAGCCCTACGAGGACAGGAGAGGGCTCTCTCAAAGTCAATCTCGGCAAAAGGTAATCAATGAGGTCGAGATGACTAAATTGATGATTAATTTTAGGCTAGGTATGAAGTAAAAGGACTTTGAAATTGATTTTTTTGAAGTTTTGTTGAATTCGAGGGAAAGGCAATTTTGGGTGCGGAGATGAGGCACAGTTTTTGCAGAGGTCTACTTGGGGCAAGATAGGCGATTGTTTTGATGCATTTAAAGAGAATGAATGGATAGATCAGACTGGTGAGAGGTTAAGGAGAGCAAGAAACTTTCAAGGATTCTCCATAAATAGATGAAAACATGGAAAATTGAACAAACTTAAAGGCAGAGCATAGCAAATTACGGATTCTACCTTAACACTTCATTTGTTCAATTGCAGAAGATAAGAGAAGGAAAGCGATGCACATAAACAACTTACAAATATTGAAAGAATCACACCATCAACACATAAAGCCACATGAATCCCAAATAGTGCTGCAAAACCCTAGTCTTTCCTTTGCCAAAATGCAGATAAGATATGTACAATAGAGTGTCAAGTTATTCCCAAGAGTCCAACCTCTGCTACTGAATGAAAATTTACATATATATATCAAGCTAACCTCATTCCCTAACCTCTAGGGGTCGAGCTCCTCCTTCTAGGATTAGTTTTAACAAATTCTAAACATGGAGCAAGAATCTAGATGACCAAACAACCTGCCTCTAAAAAGAAGGAAACTGATTCATTACATTAATTCCTTGCTAATTTGTGAATGAATCATCTAGAAGAAGGTAGATAAGTGCCATGTTACCTTAGATACATCAAATTACATCATGTTGGGTCAAAAATTACATCAAGGAGTGAAACTGGTGAAAACTGGCCGAATTCCTGAGCTGGAAGGTGAAAAATTGGCCAAAATCCTCTATGCGCAGTGCCCTGATCTCTATGCGTAGCACACTTTTCCAGCTGATGTTGAGGCACTTTCCGGCACCCAGCACCCAAATTTAGCTCATGATAGCTTGTTGGAAAGGTATTTCAGTCTACTTTCCAACCCAAATAGAATTTTTCAATTTGGAGCTCATTTGCCCCCTCAAAATGGCATTCTCACAGAGGTACTTCCTGTTGTGGCAAAAGGTGACAGCGAGGTGGTTTTCATGATGTTTTTGGGCCTTTTGACCATCCAGATCTTGATGAAATGCTTTGGAAATAGCTGAGCATGTGTAATTCTTCATGAAAAATCCAAAACTACAATCCATTTGTGATTTGGACCTCCCAATCGTGTGGGTCGCGAGCGGCGCGCTGCGCATTGAACCAAAAAACCTGTTTTGCAAGCCAAAAATTTCAAAATGACAAAAATTTCTCCGAATTTGCTCAAATTCAGAGTGAATACCCTCTATCATGTATTACGCCCCGCCAATGAGGCTTCAGCCAAAACTCGAAGTGGATCCGACCTCTTCCGCCGTTTTAGTGCTTGGCTCAACCTCTTTTTCAACATCTTCACTCTTGCTTTTTTGACATGCATGCGAGCCCAATAATGATGTTTCATGTGTCGGAGCATATATTTATCTCTATTTTCCTTTGCCAACAACTTCTCTAAGTGAATGTTTACCCTCTCGAGCCAAGTCTCCCGGTCAGCTTCTACCTCCTGCTCATAAACTGAATATGTGTCTGACATGGCTTTGGTATCAAGATGTCTGTGATATGTATAGTGATATAGGTGTGGTGGAGCCAAACTTCAATGCATACTCAAAACTCTTCTATGTTTACCAAAGCATCATACAAATGTTTACCAAAGCATCATACAAACTAAGCCATAATGATAATGCTCTGTTTTCAATGAATTGGCACAAAACGGTCACTGCTTGACAAATGAACAAAATATGATGTGTGCCCTTTGAAATGTTGACTAGGGTTTACAAATGAGTAAGGAGTTGGTTTTTTCATCAATGGAGGATGAGGGACATCTTACTAAACCACCCACATATTTTAAAACAACTTAAGGAATGCCTTTGTTATGAACCTAGGGTTTCATTTTCCCAAAACCCAATACATCAAATTCCCATCTTTGAAACACACTTCACACATCATAACATTCACTAAGCAGCAATGATATACCTACTTGCAAGTTTTGGAGTGGATTTGGTATGATCTGGGTGCATGAACCAAGTTTTTTTGTTGCTGTAACCCAATGCGCAGAGCCCTTGTTAATTTACACTGGCTCAAACTGCCTAATGCGCAGCGCACCTCTCTATGCGCAGCGCACACTTTCTATGTGCAACGCACTTTTGCAGGAGGCTCTTGGATGCCTTTATGGTGTCCAAATTAGGCACAGGATAGCTCTTTGGAAAGGTCTTTGAGTCTACTTTACAACCCAATTGGAATTTCGCAATTTGTAGTTCATTTGCCTTGTCAAAAATCAAATATCCTAAGACTGGGCAAAATGTGCCAAATGAGGCTGCCTCAAGGCAGAGTGCTGCTGCAGTCAACTTTTGAATGCCTTCCTCAACTCCAAATTGAGCTCATGATAGCTCATTGGAAAGCTATTTTTTCCTAGTTATTCTTTGACTCATAAATAAAGTTATTTGGCCAACCAAGCTAGGAGACAAATTTATTTTCCCAAGGTCACTTCAGAGGTGCATCAATTCTCCCAAGGTGATAGTATTTTTGACATTTATCTAAAACCATTATACCTGTGTAAAACGTGAAGGAGGGTTTTCTTCCTTGGACTGTTGTGGACAAAAACCTCTCTCAGTTTTCCTAAATTCATCTTTTATTGCTCTGAAACATCATTTGAGTGAAACCTATCCCGATGTGTGAAACAAGGGATTTTGTCGAAATGAAGCGAAATGAAGTTCTAAATTCTTGGGGAAATTTTTGGAAGTATGGAGGGATGTTAGGAAATAGGAAAAAGTGGAATCTCAAAGATAGAGTGAGGGGAAGGGGTCCAAAAAGGAAAAACACAGGCCCAACCTATAAAATTGCCAGGTTGTAGCAAGAAACTAGGGTTTGTGCAAAAATGAAGAATTTGGGGGATCTCAGTGATGGGAAGAGTTTAATAAGGTACATTAAGGATAGGGGAAGGTGTATGAACATCAGGATGCAAGTTTTCGAATGACTTGGCCATTCAAGAGAAATTGCCTTCAAAACCCTAGGAGAGGGAAATGAACTCACCTAGACGCAACTGAAGCATGAACAAGGTGTAAAATGACCCATTGGAACTTGACATGATGATGACAACCCTCTGAATGATGACACACTCAGCTGAATGATGACATGGACTGTTGTTTGGAGAACTTTGAAAAGAGTGAAAACAAACCCTAGACCTAAAGCCTAGTGACCAAATTTTGCTTGAAGACTCTAGGTTCATGACAAAATTTGACCTTAACACCTTAAAATCACCTTGTAAGAGCATATTTGATCACTGGAGGAAGGCTACAAAGGTTGACACTAACATTGGCTCCAATGGGGATGGTAACTCCTTAGAGGTGCCAAGAACAACAGATCTTTGGGAGAGCAGACCAGTGCCTTCATCCATTGGGGGATGGATTCATTATTTTGAACGGATAACACAAAACCTTTGACACATTTATTGAATGAAAACTTGACTGAAAATTGACTGAAACTTAACTGAAACTTGACTCAAACCGACTCGATGACAAATTGAAATGATGGAAAAAACTTGACTCTAACAAACTAACTCAAGACCTGAAATTAAAACTTAAAACTTGATGGCAGTACATAACCGCCTATGTTTCTTACAAGACAACATATCATCAAACTATATCATAATGCCAATGTAACCAATCAAACAGATGCCTTCTTGACTGATTCTCCCAATCAGATCTCATGATCAACAATAGATACTGGTAACTGGGTATCCAAAAAAATAGCTGACCATGATCTCCTTCATCACTGAACACAGCAATAATCACTTTCACTGCTGACTGTAACAAATCTGCCATTGGATCCTGAAAAACATGAAGATTTGCCATTGCCACCTCCTACTGAAAGAACAAGGTGTCCTTTGTTTCAAATTCTGATCTGTCTCCATCATATGCTTCGATAAAAGTATGCTCATGGGCTTCAAAAAACTCTAAACAGGTAGATGAGCATATCTCCTCTTGTAAAAACATTTCAACACATGAAACATATGAAGAATCTGAAAGGTAATCCTATATGCTATGATCTTTTGTAGTCTGACAATGTGGTAGGTCATCTTCATATGATATCACAACCAAATTATCAAGTTCCTTATTACATTCTTCAATCATAAGGAAAGAAACTTCAACTGATTCTTGAAGTGTAAAAATTACATTTCTATCATCTACCATAAATTCATCCAAAGGAACTTTTTCACTTACTTGAATGAAGATCTCATCTTTCTTTCCATGAACTGACTGAATTACCTCCTCATGCAGGCTCTGTTCTGATGGCATGAGAACATTTGGATCAAAAACTTTGTCTATGATCTCAACAACAAAACTCTCCTTTTCAGGATTCAGCACAAAGTATGCTTGGTCATCACAATCTAAATCTAGAACTGAAGTAGCTATCCTAACATTATAACATTCTGCAATCTGCATGCTGTCTTCTTCTATGGGCAGATCTGAAACAAGCTCTTCTCTTTCATCATCTTCCACCATATGACCATCTTCAGCCTGTTGATCTTGATTCTACTGCAAAATGTCCTGATCATCTTGACAAGTATGCTAAAATGGATTTTCGTATAGGGCCTCCATGATTTCTCCATCCATCAAGTCATCGCGCCCATAAAAATCCTCAAGATCTTCAATAAAACTATGAACATGGCTACAACAGTTCTAAACTAAATTCAAGGAGGGATAAGATTCCTTATACTTTTCAAAGAACATGGTATGAAAATCCTTTAAATAGTAAATAGAAGCAGATGGCAAACTTTCATACCAAGATCGGGCTTCATCTTCCAAAGTAGCCATAAACATCTTCATCAAACAGTGTTCAGGAAAGTTGATGTTTAATTTATGCACATGAATGTGAAATTTCACCAGATGAAGAGCAGCATCATTACCTTCCATATTTCTAAACTTAGGCAAATTCTTCGACCAATCTACCTTAGGCATTTTATTTGGAAAAACTGGGATGTGATCTCGGCTCATGGGAGCATATCTTCTTACAATCTAGTCCATCTTGAGAAATCTAAAAGCTACTGATCTCTCTGCAGTGGAGTCACCATGAAGCACAGGTTGCTGGATTCTTCAGTGAAAGGAGTCGCCAGGTGAATGATTTCAGCCTTCTTATGTCTGATCGTTGTCCACCATCAACCATCAGATCTGATCTTGATACATATACTGGGGCAATTTATAAGTTAAGTGTTACGATTACAAGCTAGACCGGAGATCGACTAAAGCAGCGTTTATCTACTATGCACTCGCAGAGCAATGTGCAGTTCGAAGGCTACCTGGTGTGACTTCAGACTCCGTCTATAGCTATAAATCAAATAACACTAACAAGCAAATCAGTTCTTCCCCAGTATGGTCACCACTATGTTAGCGCTCAAATCTACCTTAGGCTGAAATAAGGTAAAACTCAAGGCTACATCAAACCACGCTCAGCCTCGTAGCTAGCCCTACGAGGACAAGAGAGGGCTCTTTCCAAGTCAATATCGGCAAAAGGTAATCAATGAGGTCGAGATGACTGAATTGATGACTAATTTTAGGCTAAGTATGAAGTACAAGGACTTTGAAATTGATTTTTTTGAAGTTTTGTTGAATTCGAGGGAAAGGCAATTTTGGGTGCGGGGATGAGGCACAGTTTTTGCAGAGGTCTACTTGGGGCAAGATAGGCGATTGTTTTGATGCATTTAAAGAGAATGAATGGATAGATCAGACTGGTGAGAGGTTAAGGAGAGAAAGAAAATTTCAAGGATTCTCCATAAATAGATGAAAACATGGAAAATTGAACAAACTTAAAGGCAGAGCATAGCAAATTACGGATTCTACCTTAACACTTCATTTGTTCAATTGCAGAAGATAAGAGAAGGAAAGCGATGCACATAAACAACTTAAAAATACTGAAAGAAGCACGCCATCAACACATAAAGCCACATGAATCCAAAATAGTGCTGCAAAACCCTGGTTTTTCCTTTGCCAAAATGCAGATAAGATATGTACAATAGAGTGTCAAGCTATTCCCAAGAGTCCAACCTCTGCTACTGAATGAAAAATTACATATATAGATCAAGCTAACCTCATTCCCTAACCTCTATGGGTCGAGCTCCTCCTTCTAGGAGTAGTTTGAACAAATTCTAAACATGGAGCAAGAATCTAGATGACCAAACAACCTGCCTCTAAAAAGAAGGAAACTGATTCATTACATTAATTCCTTGCTAATTTGTGAATGAATCATCTAGAAGAAGGTAGATAAGTGCCATGTTACCTTACATACATCAAATTACATCATGTTGGGTCAAAAATTACATCAAGGAGTGAAACTGGTGAAAACTGGCCGAATTCCTGAGCTGGAAGGTGAAAAATTGGCCAAAATCCTATATGCGCAGCGCCCTGATCTCTATGCTTAGCGCACTTTTCCAGCTGCTTTTGAGGCACTTCCCGGCACCCCAATTTAGCTCATGATAGCGCGTTGGAAAGGTATTTGACTCTACGTTCCAACCCAAGTGGAATTTTTCAATTTGGAGCTCAATTTCCCCTTCAAAATTGCATTCTCCCAGAGGTACTTCCTGTTGTGGCAAAAGGTGACAGCAAGGTGGTTTTCATGATGTTTTTCGGCCTTTTGACCATCCATATCTCGATGAAATGCTTCGGAAATAGCTGAGCATGTGTATTCTTCATGAAAAATCTAAAACTACAAGCCATTTGTGATTTAGACCTCCCAATCTTGTGGGTCGCGCGTGGCGCACTGCGCGTTGAACCAAAAAACCTGTTTTGCAAGCCAAAAATTTCAAAATGACAAAAATTTCTCCGAACTTGCTCAAATTTGGAGTGAAGACCCTCTATCATGTATTACACCCCACCAATGAAGCTTTGGCCAAAACTCGAAGTGGATCCAACCTCTTCCGCCGTTTTAGTGCTTGGCTCAACCTCTTTTTCAACATCTTCACTCTTGCTTTGTTGACATGCATGCGAGCTCAATAATGATGTTTCATGTGTCAGGGCATATCTTTATCTCTATTAGCCTTTGCCAACAACTTCTCTAAGTGAATGTTGACCCTCTCGAGCCAAGTCTCCCAATCAGCTTCTACCTCCTGCTCATAAACTGAATCTGTGTCTGACATGGCTTTGGTATCAAGATGTATGTGATATGTATAGTGATATAGGTGTGGTGGAGCCAAACTTCAATGCATACTCAAAACTCTTCTATGTTTACCAAAGAATCATACAAATGTTTACCAAAGCATCATACAAACTAAGCCATAATGATAATGCTCTGTTTTCAATGAATTGGCACAAAACGGTCATTGCTTGACAAATGAACAAAATATGATGTGTGCCCTTTGAAATGTTGACTAGGGTTTACAAATGAGTAAGGAGTTGGTTTTTTCATCAATGGAGGATGAGGGACATCTTACTAAACCACCCACATATTTTAAAACAACTTAAGGAATGCCTTTGTTATGAACCTAGGGTTTCATTTTCCCAAAACCCAATACATCAAATTCCCACCTTTGAAACACACTTCACACATCATAACATTGACTAAGCAGAAATGATATACCTACTTGCAAGTTTTGGAGTGGATTTGGTACGATCTGGGTGCATGAACCAAGTTTTTCTGTTGCTGTAACCCAATGCGCAGCGCACCCTTCTATGCGCAGCGCCCTTGTTAATTTACACTGGCTCAAACTGTCCAATGCGCAATGCACCTCTCTATGCGCATCGCACACTTTCTATGCGTAGTTCACTTTTGCAGGAGGCTTTTGGAATCCTTCCCTATGTCCAAATTAGGCGTAGGATAGCTCATTGGAAATGCCATTGAGTCTACTTTCCAACCCAATTGGAATCTTTCAATTTGGAGTTCATTTGCCTTGTCAAAAATCAAATCTCCTAAGACTGGTCAAAATGTGCCAAATGAGGCTGCCTCAAGGCAGAGTGCTGCTGCAGTCAACTTTTGAATGCCTTCCTCAACTCCAAATTGAGCTCATGATAGCTCATTAGAAATATATTGTTGCCTAATTACCCTTTGACTCATCAATAAAGTTATTTGGCCAACCAAGCTAGGAGAAAAATTGATTTTCCCAAGGTCACTTCAGAGGTGCATCAATTCTCCCGAGGCGATTGTATTTTTCACATTTCTCCAAAACCATTATACCTGTGTAAAACGTGAAGGAGGTTGTTCTTCCTTGGCCTGTTTTGGACAAAAACCTCTCTGAGTTTTCCCAAATGCATCTTTTATTGCTCTGAAACATCATTTGAGTGAAACCTATCCCGATGTGTGAAACAAGGGATTTTGTCGAAATGAAGCGAAATGAAGTTCTAAATTCTTGGGGAAATTTTTGGAAGTATGGAAGGATGTTAGGAAGTAGGGGAAAGTGGAATCTCAAATATCGAGTGAGGGGAAGGGGTCCAAAAAGGCAAAACACAGGCCCAACCTAGAAAATTGCCAGGTTGTAGCAAGAAACTACGGTTTGTGCAAAAATGAAGAATTTGGGGGATCGCAATGATGGGAAGTGTTTAATAAGGTACATTAAGGATAGGGGAAGGTGTATGAACATCAGGATGCAAGTTTTTCTAATGACTTGTCCATTCAAGAGAAATTGCCTTCAAAACCCTAGGAGAGGGAAATGAACTCACCTAGACGCAACTGAAGCATGAACAAGGTGTAAAATGAGCCATTGGAACTTGACATGATGATGAAAACCCTCTGAATGATGATACACTCAGCTGAATGATGACATGGACTGCCGTTTGGAGAACTTTGAAAAGAGTGAAAACAAACCCTAGACCTAAAGCCTAGTGACCAAATTTTGCTTGAAGACTCTAGGTTCATGACAAAATTTGACCTTGACACCTTAAAATCACCTTGTAAGAGCATATTTGATCACTGGAGGAAGGCTACAAAGGCTGACACTAACAAGCCTAACTCTATGAGTGTTTGCATGTTACAAGTGTCATGCGCTGCTCTCAAGTAGTCTAGTACATCTGATCAACAGCCAACTCCTCAGCACCTTGTTGTTGCCATCCCAGCTAAGCCCTCTATATCCACCCCTGGGACCTCCTTCGTTTTTGGGTGCCTCTCCTATGTTTCCATTAGGAATTGTTCCTCCAGGTCTCAACCATCCAGGATCTATTCCACCAGGACATTACCCTGTAGTCCAAATACCTTTCTTATTCCCCCCTCCAGGAGTATCTTTTGTCCCTGTCATGGCTTCACTGGTCCTTCCTAACATGACTCTGGGGATCCCAGTATGGTACATTGATCCCGCTGTAAGCATTCTTCCTGGTCAGCTAAGACCTTATCATGCTTTGACCCCGATTCAACTAGTCCCTATGGCCCCTGCCACTACTTCAGTTCCATCGGAACCTCAAGATTCAGATAAGGTGTTACGTGATATCCATGATGGACCAGTCGGGGGACACTTTGCAGGTAACACCACAACACATAAGGTCATGCGGTTCAGTTTCTATTGGCATAAATTATTCAAGGATGTGCATGCCTACTCCCACAAGTGTTTGGTCTATCAAAAGTGCGCCAACAGAAATTAGAATTCAACAACCCCATTGTAGCCTGTTGTTGTAGAAGAACGATTCCAACAGTGGGGCTTGGATATCATTGGGAAATTTTCCCACATTCATCAAAGAAGCACCGCTATATCCTGACTACTACATATTACTTCATGCGGTGGAAAAGAGGCAGTTCCATTGAAACAAGTGAATGATCAGGAAGTCATCAACTTCCTACAATAGAATATCATTTCCAGGTTTTTCGTTTCTATGTCACTTGTTTTTAACAATGCAATGTACTTTTCTTCATTAAATCTTTATGAGTTTTCATTGATAAATGGTATTGCCTTGAAACCTTCTACTAACTACTATCCATAGGGGAATCGTCTTACCAAATCCACAAATAAGAATCTTATTCACATCATCAAAAAGACCATATTCTCTGAGTGGCGAAATTAGCACTCCACTCTGGTGAATGCTTTATGGGTTGACCAATTCACACCTAATCCTTTTCTCAATACTTCCGTTGCTTCCTAGTGTTTGGAAAGGAACCCATCCTCCTGCCGAACATTTACCTACCTTCTCTCAAGTTGTTCCAAGAATCCCAGGGCAAGTTGTGTCTTCTAGTTCTGCATAGGATGGACACTTTACACAAGTTGTAAGAAGAAAGGTTGAAAGCAAAAGAAAAAACTTCACTTCATGCTAACCATATCAAGAGATGGTTTGACATAAAGTCTACAGGGAAGACTACATTCAGTGTGGGTAACTTACCCTTAAAGTGGGATAAGGCCCACGAGGACAAAGGCAAGCACACTAGGTTTCAATCCCTATGGACTGTTCCTTACGCTATCCACGAGAATCTTGGACAATGCACATACCATATTCAATCACTTAATGGGAAGGTTGACTCTCTTCCTATCAACAGCCAAGACGATCAAGGATTGCGGCCTGCACTATGTACATAGTCTTTTGATTATTTGTTATTTTGTTTTCATTTTGTTTTCTATTTTTTTGTTATGTAAAAAAGTGTTGTGCTTTACTACATTATGGCTTCCAAGTGTGTGTGTGGTTGAAGTTAAAATAGCCTTGTGATACTATAGCCCTTTCCCAATCATGTGTTTGTCTTCTTTATATTTGTTTATAACCTTTGGCTGATGAAGCCCTGGCGAAAAATACGATACTTCTATAAGAGGAGTTTTAATCCAACCATAAACTTGTGTCCAATATGGGAATCTCATGCATGTACTTAGCTTTCTTCTTTGGTACTTTTCAAGCTTATCCAACTAGTAGAAATGGAGAAGGGGGAAATCTAAATGAGAAAACCAAAATTAGAGGTATTTATATACTTCTCTGAAGGAACAACCTCTTCTGCTCTCAATAAGTTGAGATCCCTTTTCCTCCCCAAAAATAAATGAGTGCATATGCATAGTTCTCGTTAAAATAATAGAGGTGAAAGAAGAGAAAGGCTTCCTGTGCAGAGGTGAAGCAAGCAACTCCACCAGGGTACTGTCCAGGCTCGTTGAGAGTGGAGAAATGCTTGCGTTCTTACATGACTCCATCGGGGTATTGTCCAGGCCTGCTATCAGTAGAGCAACACTATAGATGAAAATTTTACTTTGAAAATCATAAGCTCACAAGCTAAACTACCCTTCCCAATTCGAAACATTGTGACCTAGATGAATAGTATGTTGTGTTCAACTGAGAAGGTATCAAGGGATCCATGAATATCATGGGGTAAGTGGAGAAACCAAACTAATATGTATAGTGAATCAATACTTCCTGAAGGAAGAAGGCCCTACACTAAAAGTGAACTAAGACAAATAAGTTGGTATTCAACCAGTGCATCTATTATGCTCTTAACCTGCAAATGATACCCAAATACATAATATGCGAAGAAAAGATAACCAGAACACAGAATATGCGAAGAAAAGATACCCAGAACACAGAATAGCAATGATTTTATTATTCAGAGAGTAATGTTCACTTGCCTCTTCGAGGGGGCAACCTCCAATAGAGCAGAGCTCGATTACAAAATAAGACACGATGCTCCTTGCAGGGAGTCCCTATCCTTTATATATGACTCATACACGAAAAACCACGGGCCAATACCGTCGTATTACTAATACCATCTATCTAATACTACGGCCCATTTGCAACTATCTGTGGTTCTGTTATTAATTGCGGATTAACCACTTACAATTATTAATATGGGATTTATTGACTCTTGACTATGACGTGGTCCCATTACATAAATAAGGGGGTTAGGGTAGGACCCTAACATGCCCTCCCCCTTAAGACTAGCCTTGTCCTCAAGGCTGAAGCTGCGGAAACTGCTGAACAATAGTGGTTGGCTCCCAAGTTGCATCTTCCGGAGAGGTGTCTTTCCATTTGACGAGGACTTCCTTAATCATGCGATCACGCAGTTGCTTGACTCGTGTGTCTACGACCTGTTCTGGTTGAAGCCAGATGGACCCTTCTTCGTCCAATTCCAGTAGACTGGTCTGAATTCTGCAATTGTTCCCAATCACTTTCTTGAGGCATGAGACATGAAAAACTGGATGGATTTTTGCAGTAGGTGGTAAGGCCAACTTGTAGGCCACTTCTCCAATGCACTGAAGTACTTGATATGGTCTGTAGAATTTAGGAGAGAGTTTCTGACACCCCTTGTCTTTGAGTGATGTTTGCTTATATGGTTGGAGCCGTAAAAAGACCTGATCCCCTTCTTGAAATTGGCGCTCTGAGCGAAGCTGGTCTACTTGTTGCTTCATGCGGTTCTGAGCTTGATGAAGATTCTCTCGAAGATGGGCGAGCATGGTTGCGCGGTGTTGTAGGAGTTGATCCACTGCTTGCACTTTTGAGCATCCCTTGAGATACGAAGTAGGTGAAGGCAGGAGTTGACCATATACTGCTTCATAGGGAGTCATTTTGGTGGTGGCATGATAGTTGGTGTTATACCACTATTCAGCCAGAGGTAGCCACTGTACCCAAAGGTGTTGTTTTTTGAAGTGAAACACCTAAGGTAGGTTTCTAGACATTTGTTGATGGCTTCGGTTTGACCATCTGTTTGCGGATGATATGAAGTACTAAGTTTTAGTTGAGTGCCTTGTATTCTAAAGAGTTCCTGCCAAAAATTGCTGGTGAAGATCAGGTCACGGTCGGACAAAATAGAAGTGGGCATGCTATGCAATTTGAAGATCTGATCCATGAAAGATTGAGAAACCAAAGTTGGTATAAACGGGTGGGGAAGAGCGCAGAAATGAGCATACTTCGACAATCGGTCAACAACCACCTTGATGACTGACTTGTTCCCTGACTTTGGAAGACCTGTAATGAAATCCATAGAAACCTCCATCCAAATTGATGTCGGAATGGGCAATGGTTGTAATGTGCCTGGTGTGTTGACGGTTTCCCCTTTGTGGCATTGACAAACATCGCATTGGGCTACAAAGGTGAGGATGTCCTTTTTCATTCCTGTCCAAAAAAATGATCTTCTGGTGCGAGGATACGTCCTCTGAAAGCCCGAATGTCCTGCAACGGGAGATGAGTGCAATTCTGCCAAAATGCGACTTTTGAGGGTGGATGTTGGTGATATTACGACTCTGTCCTTGTAGCGAAGAATATCATCCTGCCACGAGTAGCCCTTGGTGGAATTTGGATCTGCCTGCAATTGAGAAATGAGTTGGGAGAGCCCGGGGTGTGAAAACCATTCCCTGCGAGCTTCTTCAATCCATTCTGGAATGGGGAGGGAAATAGCTAGCAGGGTGCTTTCCTCCTCAAACTGGCGAGATAATGCATCTGCTACACTATTGTCTTTCCCTTTCTTGTATATGATCTCATAATCATATCCCAACATTTTGGCTAGCCATTTATTTTGTTGTTGGGAGGATAGGTGTTGCTCCAAAAAATATTTAAGATTGTGATGATCTGTGCGGATTTGGAAACGTCGCCCCAATAAGTAAGGTTGCCAGGTGTCGACTGCATGTAAGATGGCCATCATTTCCTTCTCGTAGGTAGATTGGCCCAGATTCCTCCCACTGAGTTGTTGGCTTTGAAGGCCAACAGTCGCCCTTCCTGTATTAAGACCGCCCCAATACCTGTACCTGAAGCATCACATTCAATGACAAAAGATTTGGTGAAGTCAGGTAGTGCTAAAACTGGAGTGGAACACATGGCATTTTTAGAAGCTGTAAAGGCCTGTTGTGCTTCCTCATTCCAGAAGAATGAATTTTTCTTTAGGAGTTGGGTGAGGGGCTTCGCTATGCGACCATAGTTGCGGAAGAATTTGCGATAATAGCCTGTGAGACCCAAAAATCCTCTCAGGCTCTTCAAGGTCTTAGGTTG
>APFE030343952.1:0-14852 GCA_000404065.3 Pinus taeda | reverse complement strand
TTCCTCATTCACCACCTCCACCTCACCACTTCTACCTCCTCCTCTACCACCTACGCCTCCACCTCCTCCACCACCTCCACCTCTGCCTCCTCCTCCACCAACTCAACCTCCAACCTCCTACTCCACCACCTCCACCCCCTCCTCGAACACCTCCTCCATCTCCTCCACCTCCTCCTTCAACAAAACCCCCACCACCCCCTCCTCTACCTCCTCCTCCTTCTTCTCCTCCACCTCCACCTCCTCCTCCTGGTCCTCTTCCTCCACCACCTCCACCTCCGCCTCTTCCTCCACCACCTCCATCACCAACAACACCACATCCTCCTCTTCCTTCTCCTCCTCCTCCTCTTCCTCCTCTTACACAACCTCCTCCACCTTCTCTTCCACCTCCTCCTTAACTACCTTCGCCTTCGCTTCCTCCTCCTCCTCCTTCACCACCACCACCACCACCACCTCCTCCTCCTCCTCCACATCCACCACCACCACACCTCCACCTCCACCTCCACCTCCTCCACCTGCTAAAGAATTTAAAAAATAAGTAAAATTGCATACCATTTAATTCTCTTTATTTATAATACTTATTGATTCATTATTTACTGTGATAATTCAGATATCAATATATACATGATAAGGTAACAAATAATGTGTATAAAAATTTTCAATATAAATAAGTAATTATGAGAACAATAATTTAATTAATAAAATTTAGTTTAAGTTTCTAGTTTAAATCAAATATTATTTTCAAAATTATGTGTAGGCACTCATGATTTTCAATATCAAAATTGTAAGAGTGGTGAACATAAAAAATGAACACCTAAAAATCTACTTATAGTTTAATACACAACATTCTTTTTTTTATTTGGAAAAAAAAAAAAATATCACATATTCATATTCAATATTTAAATATACAATTTAAAATGTTCAATTTATTTGTACATTAAAATTTTAAAAAATATATGATCTGAGCCAAATTCTAATTCAAATAAAAAAAGCTGAGTTTATTTTCAACTACTATTTAAAAAAATAAGACATAAAAGTGTATCACCCACGCAAGAAACATTTCCAATCCGTCATTTGACAAACCAGGAAAGAGGTGAATGTTTGCATCAATTTCTCTGATGTCAAAGTCGTAATCTAGTTTTTCGGATGATAATTTTGATGCTACGGGTATCTATGGTAGATGTCTGGTTAACCATAAGACAAAAATTCAGTGCGCAGATATAGTAATAGATGACGAATCTGGATGAGAAGTGTTCAGACTTTTCGATGCGTGAACAAATGTATAATGGAATACTCAACATTTCAAATATGCAAACAAAAATAACCATAAACTTTATCCATAGTTGTAAAAAAAAATTATAAACCATATTTTAAAAATTATCCATAAACTATGCAAAGAAAATTATCCATAAACTTTATCCATAGTCGTAAAAGAAGTTATAAACCATATTTTAAAACAAGGCTCTAAAAAGAGTCATGGCTTCAAATGTATGTGCAAACAAAATTATCCACTCGTGCATACGGCTTTTTCAGTGTCTGCTTATCTACTCCTTTACGTGAGAACTCCGTGCTATAGGCTTTCTCTTTGAGTGTAAAATGGTGTTGAGTAGCGTCTTTCTTGGTTTCTTTGATTGAACTCGACTTGCTTGCTCGAATGGCTTTCTTGCTCCATAAACTTTATCAAAACAATGCTCGAAAAAGAGGCATGGCTTCAAATGTGCAAACAAAATTATCCATGAACAATATCCATAGTTCTATAAAAAAATTATAGACTAAACTTTAAAACGAAGATCGAAGATGAAGAGGCATGCCTCAAGAATATTAAGATAATTTCAATTGACAGAAATGGCTACTTACCTCCAGCGTCATTGGAAGTAGAGTTATGAAGTGCTAGGTGCGTTGAGGGTTGATCGAACACACAATCTTCATTTATTCAGTCTGACGCTCTTCCAACAAAGATACAGATCTAACACACGACGTTCAAAAATCTTCAAAGATATTTAGTCTTACGCTCTTTTATCAAAGATACAGATCGAACACACCACCTTCGTATTCTTAGTCTGACGCTCTTTCATCAGAGATACAGATTGAACACACTACCTTCGAATGCTCAGTCTGACGGTCTCCCAACAAAGACACACGCCCTTCAAAAATATTCATCTCAAGCTCAATCTAGATGTAAAGTTATGAAGTTCTAGGTGCGTTGAGCCTAGATCAAATACACAATCTTCAAATATTCCGTCTGACGCCCTCCCAACAAAGATACACGACCTTCAAAAATGCACAATCTTTATATATTCCATCAAATATACGGATCGAACACACAGAGGAAACAACATTGACGTTACCAATCAAAACACTATCAGCGAACAATTGGGCATGCACATTGTTTCCGTCATCAAGAAAATAAAGAAAATCATCACATATTGGCACAGAGAGATTGCTATTGTGAAATCCTTCTAGGAAACGGCTATTAAGGAAATGGTCGAATTCAAAACGGCTATTAAAGAAACGGCTCGAATTCAAGAAGACACCAATAAAAGAAAAAAGTTACCCAAATAGAAAGTAAAATGTTATTTTTAGTGACAGTTTGAAAAAGAAAAAAATAATGTAAATTTAAAGAGCAGTCCACCGAAAAAGCAAACGTTATATAAAAAATACGAACCCAAATAATTAACATTTAAATTTTAAAGAAAGGTAAAGTAAAAGATTAAAAGTTAAATTTAAAAAGATTGTTAATTGCTTCCTTGTGGTGTTTCATCGGATGCAAATAGATAGGTCCTGCGCCTATCATCCTTTGTGAGTTTGGTGCCACCCACTTCACCTTGATACCATTTTTAGTGTAATGTCACTCATCCATTGCGTCTGTAGGTAAAAAATTGGCAATTTCAAAGTGATAAAGGCCAAAGAGTTGATACCATTTTCAGTCTAATCTCACTCCATTGCGTTTAGAGGTAAAAAAAAAATTGGGCAATTTCAAAGTAAGAAAGACCAAACTGTTGATAACAAAGTAAAAAATTAAAAGTTAAATTTTAAAACAACATTTATTTTTTTTTAAGTAAAAAATGACAATTTCAAAGTTAGAAAGACCCTCTATTTAATTTCTTTTGTAGTAAAAAAGACAATTTCAAGGTTAAAAAAGTAATAGTGATATTTAAAAATGCAATGTGTAAATTGGTTCCTTCAAAGTGCACATAATATGCACAAAGTTAATTCTTAAATCTAAAATGTCAATCTTTATCTCAGTGACTCACACTATCCTACTTGGTTTGAATTCACACAATTACCAAAATAAGTGAAAGTAATTATACATAATTTTTTTTGCTAAATAATAAAATTGTCAAAATAAAATATGAGGATAAGTTGTTAAATAAGAAAAAAAATTATTAAAATCATATGGCTTAATAACATTTTGCACTAATAAAATAACTTTTTTAACTAATACATCAAATCATATAGATTAATAATCATCTTGATTAAAGTCATGGATTAATAATGCTCTTCATTAGTAATTAAGAAATAATTAATTTATAGTTTTTTCTAAATACTTTAAGGTTGGAAATTTTGAATGATAAATATATAAATAAGATATATTTTTGAAAGTTTGAGAGAACCTATTTTTTTCAATATTTCTAAGAGCCTTGCAATACTCTAGGAGTATCAAAAACCTAGCTACTAAATCACCGAGGGTTTTTTTAATTACAACCAATTAGTTATTGGATTAAAACAATGAGGGAAATTATAAGGAAACACACATTGGGTTTACCAAAAATATTTTGATCTATAAAAATATATATTAATATATGTATCTATAAATTCACTAATTATAATGAATTTATTATTATCTATTTCTATTATTGGACTATATATTAACCCCCACAAAAGTGTTCCCCTTATTTAATATAACCTTTGACCACTCTGACCACTATAATGTCTGATACAATATGTGCCCCTTAACGAAAAACCATAATGAATGGCAAAACACTAATATGACCCATGGCCACTAATTTACTGTGATCACTCATACTCTTCGATAATTACAAACCTTTCCATTATGCAATCTCTAACAACTATTACTATAAAAAAACAATCACACTTGAAAATTCTTAAGGGACTAACTCTAACACTAATTAAACCATACTGCACGATGATCTTTAGAGCACAATGAATTCTAGAAACTATGACCGCTAGTACACTTTATGATCATGAGATTGTAATTCTTGATGTTTTACAACACACATTAGTATTGATATCTAACACATTAACTATAACATTAAAACTATAACTTTTATGTACTTAAAGTGGCATAACACTCATAAAGTTGAATGAACTGTAACTCCAAATTCAATTCCATAAGAAAGGAATATAATAATTGTTGTGTATTTTGGAGCTTATATTTTGATCATCGATATTGACTCAAAAATCACTTTTGTGAACCAACATATGGTAATGGTTTGGATTATCAATATTGACACAAAACACACTTTTGAAGAGTCAACTTATGGTAATGATCTTGACGAGTACTCGCATTTCACCCATTAGATGATACAATGACGATGTATATTTTGTAGATCAATTAAGCTCTTAATGTTGGTGTCCGAAGTTCATTTCAACTATTATTCCTTCCATTAATTAATATTGTTCAAGTATAGATATGTTTGTTTCCATATTTAGTTATATGTATTTCAGATTTATAAAAATTCTAATTTTCTAATTTGTGTTTATATTACTATGTTAAATATACTTATTGTGAAATTAATTTTTTGATATCTCAATTATTCTTTTCTTATTTCTAAATATTTCTATATGAGGGGGAGTCATTTTGCATGTGTAGGGAGAGTCTCCAACCTTAAACTCACTATTCTGCAATAAATTGGTCAAATGATCATGGCGGGAAAAATAGACAACTAGGAAAACATTGGTGACATGCTGAATATGAAGCGGTATGAATGTGAAAATTCTAATAAGTCCATTTGGTTCCCCTGTTTCCTAATTTTGCAAGACTTGAAACAAGCTTCACTAGTTAGCCCTTTGAAAAACTTTAAGAATCTTCCAATAGATAGAGAGTACCTCACCACATACAAAAAATGTTTCCTCCATCATCACACATTGAATTACCCCTATAAATAATCTAAGTTCGATATGTTGACTCTTTAGATGGAGACCAAGAAGAGATTTTGTATCAACCTACAATTGACCAAATATATATATGATCAGTTAATAATCTAACATAATATTCCTAATTCCACCACAAGCTAGAGAAGAACAAGTTGATATATTTTTACTCCTTCCAGATGTTGGACAAGAAGAAGAAAGGGAAGAAAAATTATACACAACCATTTAAATTTGACCTCTAAGTAGTACCTATGACATAATCTCATAAGAATATTCCATGAGAGACTCACGGAGTTGCAAAACAATAGGGAAGTAAACATATCAATAAAGGGGAATGAAATATTTCTAGGTATTCAACTAGAATACCCACAACAACAATAGAATATACACTTAATTACATGAAAAAAAATTGAGGATACCCTATAAAGGGTATAAAACAAAAGAAGCCTAGAAAATTAGAACAATTTCTAGAATAAGCTATTGGGTATGATGTCTTGTAGTTTCTTGGAAATGGAAAATATGTATGCATTGACAGATTACTATAGAAAATGATGGTAGTTCAGCAAACACAGGAACATAAACAATCGACTCTAGAAAAACTCAACATAGAAGGAAGCTCATAATAGGTAGAGGACCAAGGATAGGAGAAAAAAACCCGATCCAATCAGACTCATACTGATGAAGTTTTATCCAAGCATTCTAGTTTTGATGACATATTAAGTTGGATATTAACAATATTCATTTATAAAGAGAACAACACAAAATGGAGATTTGGCTGGAATGTTACAACTAGGAAATAGATCAACATAATATAAACATTCCAATAAGAACTAATGATCCACCTTTTATAGTCCAACCATTAGTACATAATACGGTAAACCATGCCTTATATATGCCTATAATTATTCTAATCTCCATAGTTATAAGTTAATTATTAGGTTGATGGAAGATATTTAAAGCCCATGGAATATGTTGGAGCATTCATAGTAATATTGACGTATTTCACCGCTAAAATTTTCCGCTAAGATTTTTTGTTGCTGTTGAAATATGCATGCAATTTTATTTATTTTTATAAATAACCACACTATAATTTGTAATAAGGTTATAACTTAGTTGATTTCTATTGTTTTCTTAATCTATGAAATGTGATAGGAATCATAGGGTACCCATTTTGATGGTTATCATGGATTGAATTTTATTTGCAGTTAGATCCATTTCATTTATATGGCTTCCCTAGTTTGTCTTAATTTAATGTTAATTTCTTCTTTTAACTTAAATTGGAAATAAATTACCAAATTAATATTCCTATAATTATGCTCATAGTAAGAATAGATCTTCCATAGTATAATCTAATTATTATGTTGATCGTATAATTTAAACCGTATGGAATATGTTGGAATATTCATGGTAATATTGACATATCGATGATAAATTTCTGTCAAAATTAGGTATACTCTATTAATTAAATTATCTAAAATTAATTAATTTAAGAAAATCGCATAGCAACACATCATATTGGGAATGTGGTATTTCTAAGCTGTGGTAATGTAAAAATAAATGTTTCCAATTAAAGGATTTCCATAATAATAGTGAGGTGAAACTACATGGATAAATATATTTTTATATATTATATAACTCCAATAATAATAAGAATAATAATGAAGATATAGTTTAGTAACTTTTATGAATTGTTTAATCTTGGTTAATGCAATATTTATAATGGGTTTAGTGTTTTGATTCTTATCATAATTTGATGGCTATAGAAATTTTCCATCCATTTAATTATATGGTCACAATAGTTATAACAAAACCAATAAATAATTTTATAGTGAGAATATTCTATATATAGTATATTTTAAATTAATTTTCAAACAATTTTTTTAATTAAATTGAGAAGGAATAGAGATCATAACTACATTTTAAATCAATCTCAACCTTCTATTAATGACTAATATTAAAAACATTAATTATTGATTAATGAATCTCTAGCATCAACCTATTGATCTTTGATAATTAAATTAATATTATAGAAATCCTATTATAAGGTATACACACTATCAACATAACAAAATTAAGGAATCATAAATATGTTTTCACAAATTTATTTATATGTATTTCAGATTTGTAAATTATGTGTTCAATTTTTTTTTATTCATTGATATATATATTAATATACATCAATATATTATTATAATATATTTATATTTGTAATATGATTTTTTTAATATTTTTGTTTTCTTTTTGTGTAATCAATTCTAAGTAAATTTTGGGGCTCCGTATTAAATTCAAGGCATTGTTGAGTTCAATGCAATGGCTTTCACTAACTTTCATTGATATTTAGAGTCTATGAAATACCTTTCTATTAAAATTATGGAAATCTCGAAGGCTCCCATTTATTTCTTTAGGAATCGAATTTAAAGGATACAAACCAAAACATATTGAAATAATTATACACATATCAATGTTTCTCTAACATCATTATTTAACCTTCCACATGATTTGGAAGAGAGTGTATTAAAATATAAAAATATATTTTTGATGGTTCTTGACTAGTTAATAAATATATTTTAGGAAAAACATTAAAATATATGAAATCTAATAAAATAGATATACGCTCAATGGGAAAGGTACTACTTTTCGTTAAGAAGGAGATAATTGTTCAATAGTACACATTCTTTAGGATAGGTAACACCTAGATCACCTCCTATTGCAACTCTTCTACTAAAAATGTTCATATTTTTATTATATATGTACAAATTCCTTAGTTCTCCTTGTGATCAAAAGAAGACATGAAGGCGAAACAAACTTGATGCATAAAAGACTTTAATGAAATAAAAGAAGCATCCATTGTTTCTTTCACTAAAGTGAAATATAATAACATTTATGCATCCTAAATTATCTTTCATCATTTCAAAGAGAAAATCTCATGAAATATACACACCCTTCACATTGAGGATTTTCGTCCGTACTATGTCAAAAATCCTTGCAACATGCAAACATTAAATGACCCACATCTTTATTCCTTGTTAGTTATTCCAAATATAACAGTTTTATTAAAAAATGTCTCTTGTTATTCTTCTCTTTTACTTACTTAATTCTTTCATTAATATTTCCACAACAGTGCCATGTTTTTTCTTTCTTCTCAAAGGGTCCTATCTAGTAGCAAAAATTTCAAGGATGGAAAATTATTTTAAAGCTTATAAACCTTGTCTAACATTAGTACTCCCTAATATGCATAATGTAATATTAAAACATGGAATATTAACCCACTCTAAATATTATGCCCAAAAAAATTGTCTACTACGTGGAAAATTATCGAGCTTATTTACATTGGAACATTGTTTATTATACCAAGATCTCTAGACTATCCGTAAATATTATCTCATTTTCCGCTCTACTTAGTCTTGCCCTTTCCTCTTCAAGGGTGATTTAATTCACAGAGAATGAGAACTCAACATATTTCTTTTGTTATACCTAACTACTTTAAGCATTAAATATGTTAATTGAGTACCCTACTAAATATATGTGGGATTTACCACTTCCTTATTTGTATGGGTCTATAGCTATGCATAATCATTTCTAACTTATTCTTTATCTCCTATTATTGTTGACATAATTTTCTCCTTGTTCACATTCACTAGCAATCTAAGAGATATATTTTTCCTTATTCCAATTTCCCAGCAAGGCCCCTTTATTCATGTAGAAAAGTTGGACCTATATATTTTAATTTGTGTGCTCATATTAATTTTCATTATGCTAATGAAAATAAATGTACGAAGAATTGTGTTGATGATTACATTGGAATGTGTTGGTTGCACTTATTGAAAAGTAAATCTAAAGCTTTCAAAACTTTTAAGGATATTCATGTATGGAATGGATATGAAGAATAATCACATATTGGCTCTCTTCATACTGTTAATGGAAGATAATGTACTCTAATGAATATGAAAAATATCTTTGCAAACATAGCATTCAACATGAGAGCATAGTTGCATACAATTCTCAACAAAACTATGTACTTAAAAAAATGAACATTACTACATCCAATATAGTTTACTCAATGAGGATTTTCAAAAATAGAACATTGATGTTTTGGGATGATGTGATTCTATGTGAAATTTATGTGAAAACGTTATGTCCATCTCACGCTCTTAGAAAAAGACTCCTTGTAAAATGTGGTATGGATGAAATCCTTTAGTAAGCCATCACAAGGTCTTTGGTCCCTCTACATTCACTTATGTTTGTTATAGTATAGCCATTTTTGCATATTTGGCATATTATTGTAATTATTTACTTCTAACTTTTTGGTTGCAATGTATCATACATTGGTTACGGTTCCCTCGAAGGATTTCAGCATGGTTTCTATTTTTCTCAACGATTTCGAAATGAACTACCCTTCATACATGGAGTTCCTTCCAATATTATATAAGATTTTGAGTATTTTAACTCTATAATTATATTTTCGCTTGATTCTCATATCGGTATAATTTTTCTTTGTACAATCATATACGTATAATACTAATGTTATTCCATCTACAACAAACTATCAGATTGAAGGATGTCATCTATATTACAAACGTTAGAATCTACTTATCTTAAAACACTCTATAATGTTCTTTTCTTGATTAATTTATTGTGATTCCAATCCAAAATAAGGAATTCCTCTCTTCTGTGTGTAGGTTAGTCTACAACTAACTTGGGTTATCTTGTGACATTGTTTTGGGGTCAAAATTTATGCAAGTTTTTTTTTTCTACTCTTTGGCCTTCAAGTGCTTATCAAACACTTCCTCTTTAGAGGGTTTCAATGTCGGTTCTTATTTTTACTTGATGTTGGCTACAAGGAAATTTGATGTTGTTTGAGTGTAAAGAAAACCCAAAAGTAGCCAGGGCTTTTCCCAAAAGGCCTGACACTCAAAACAGTGCATGTATATCGATTTCAATTCAAGCGATTTTCCCTCTCTTTGTTAGTGAGAATATTTAATTATGAGAAAATGGTTTTGATTGTCTTATAGCCCCAACAATGTAAATATTTCTTTTTATTCATAAGAACAATTTATACAATCTATTTACTTGTTACTGTGTATAATGAAGTCATTCCATCAAAGTTTTACAATACTATGATATTTGTTCTATTTATATTCTATGAGGACACATTAGATATTCATGTCAACTCTATATATTTTGTTTCTACATAATGCTTTTATATAATTTACTATTACTATAATTTTCTTTGAAGAAGATAATATGAAAATTAGGAAAGAGGTGTGTTGAACACTTGCCATGGGAGTTTTTAAAGGTTGTCCTTTAGGCCCTAGTAATACTTTATCCAAGACTGCTTGTTCCATGGCCAATTGATATGATTCCATTCCTTTGATCTATAGAAAGCTAAACTAGGTATACCTTTATTTTTATACAAGTTAAACTATGTATAAATTTATTTTTATTACCTCCAATAGTTCTTTTTTGTAGTAGCTTACAACTGCCTATACTTTTATAGGTGAATAAGGGTTACTGTGCATGTTTATATATTTATCCATCGAAACAAGATTCTTTAATTTATTATATAATATCCTTTTGCATCTTTGGACACACTCAAGTGTATTACTTTTTAGAATATAATTATCTAAGGTTTTCTTGTTGGAAATAAGTTAAAATGTATTTGATTCCTCTAACCAAGAACTATGTTTCCAATTAATTCCCCCAAATCTCTATCTCATACTTCCCAGGAGAACAAATAGTAGTCATTTCCCAATTGACATTTCCTTGACCCTTAGCATCATCTTACTACTTTTGTGGTATGAGCACAATCATTCTTTCCCAATATACGCTTATCTTTTATACAACCCATTTTATCTCCAACAATCCGTCTAAGTGAGTTTTACCCATGACATTTTTATTTTCATTCATGTGTTTCCTTGGTAGTCTGCAAAACGAACAATTCAACTCTAGCAAAAAGAACATTTTTGTTTAATTTTTATCTTGCCTCTTCTTAGGCATAACTCCTTCCATGTGAATTAGAAGTATAATATCACATGTAACCCTTTAATAATTTTTCAAGAATTATAGCACAAAAAGCCAATTTTTTTTATACTAATAAAAATAAATATTTACACTGTCATATGTCACATCACTTGTTGACTTTGACTTGTTAGAGGAAATTGAATATTCAATTAAAAAGGTCATAATATAAATTTACCAAGGCTTATTACAATTCACTTTTGTCATTAGAGGAAACATAAGAACTTTGAAAAAGACATCTTTAGCATGTTTAAAAAAAAGTTGTATGTTTTTTAAATGAATTGTTTGTTTTATTTGAAAATTAATTTATTAACTTAAACAAAATATAAATGAAAGGATAAAATTCAACTCCAGATTTGTATTTTTGAAATATATTTTGTTTAAAATATTTGTAAACAAATTAAGTTCAACGTAAGTGACTTAAAATAAAATATTTAACTTTTTCCTGGTTTTCTTCTAATATTATGATATTATGTATGTGTAAAATCATGAGATAAAAAGGCAAAAAAGAACACAAAAAATAAACCCATACTAAGAAAGAAAAAACACATTTCAAAATTCTATCATTATAAAGCATCAATTTCTAGCTAATTAATCTCCAAAGTACATAATTTCTTCCAAATGTTTTGTGGTGTATTTTTTGAAATCTATTGAGTAGTTGTGCTTGCAAAAAGTTTATCATCATAATCATTTCAGATATTATAGTTATTTTTATTATTGAAAGATATTTTAATTAATAGATGTTATGATAATTTGTAGAAATAAATGGGATGTTATTAAATTGAATATCAATTGGCACATAATTTTGCACATAAAATAAGTTAAAACCCAAATTCAACTTGTTTAAAGTGTAATTGTTATATACTATCTTTATTTATGGGTAAAACCATTATATATGCACGAACACAAAAATATACACAAAATAAACTATTGTCACAAAAATTTGAAATTCTATCATAAAACATAAAATTGTACTTAATTATAAGAATATTCATTAAAAATTATTGCGATTTTAAAATACACACATTGAATAATGGTGGTTACAAAAAAAGATACACTTTCATTCATGATGGCATGGTCATTTACCAAAATAAGTGAACTTTTATTAAATTGAGCATAGATAAGTTATGCAAGCATTCAATTCATTTAAAGTGTAGTTGTTGCATTGGATACTATGCATGCTTAAAATCATCATATAAGTTATTTCTATCAAGTGATTCTAATAAAAGTTTTTTTTGTGTTCCAGAATTTATATACATACAAATACAAATGAAAAAACCAATACGTTACATAAAATAAAAACACAAACATCTAAAATTCTACCATCAAAAAACATGGATTTGTAACTAATTATCAATATATTGATTAAAAGTGCTTCTCAAAGATGCATTGCATAGTGATACTTACAAAAACTCCATAGCCATTCATGATGTTATGGTCATTTGCAAAAACAAATGAAATTTTGTTAAACTAAATGCTAATCTAAAAATATATAGTTTATTACACATTCAATTAATTGGGATTGTAATTCTTGCTTATTATATTTAATGTATGTAAAATCATCGTAGAGGTGATTTGTATCAAGTAAATAGACAATTTGGGCAATGACCTTCCATACGGGATATTCTAATGAAAGCATTTATTGTGTTCTAAAATTATACACAAACAAGAGCATAAACAAACAAAGACATACATTTCATAAAATAAAAACACAAACATTTAAAATTCTATCACATCAACATGTAGCTAATTATAAAAATCATATTAATGAAAAACAATTATAAAGAGTATTGTGCATTGAATAGTGGCACTTACAAAAATTCAAATTCATTGATGATGTTGAAAAAATAAGATTTTATTAAATTAAACAACAATTTAAAGATTAGCATGTTAATATACAAATTCTACTCATTCTAAAATTAATTACTGTATATGATATTACATGTGTGTAAAAATATTATACTCAAACAAACAACCACACACAAACAAGAACATAACAAACAAATACATAGCATAAAATAAAACCACATACATTTAAAATTATATCATCACAAAACATCAATCTGTAAATTAATTTTTAAATTTTATGTTTATTTTGTTTGATATATTTTTAATTTTACATTGAATGATTGTTGTTAAAAAAATATTCTTGCTCATAGTCATGTGTGATGTTGTGATTATTTGTATTGTTGGAAAGTATATATTGATTAAAAACAATCATGAAAACTTGTGATTTTCAAACATACAAAAATTGGTGATGACTCTTACAAGGAAAATCTTCAGTCATTGTTACTTGTGGTATTCTCATGGTCATTTATATCTCTTAAATTTATTGAATAAAAATATTTTTGAAATTTTGATTGTATACTAAATAGACTTAACAAATTATAAACTCCACCCTTTTTGTATCGTAAAATAAAAAATTTGAGTAAAATTTAAGATAAGAATATGTTAATTAAAATATCAAATTAAAGATTGATAGGGGAATTGTGTCAAGAGGACAATCTTGGTGTGATGACTAGGGTTTCTTAGTCATTTTGCTTTCCTTATGTAGTCGGGTTTCTTCAAACATCAAATGCACCTTCTGCGTCATCTCTAGGGCACGATCTCACTTCTTGCGGGTCCGATAATGGAATTTTTGAATGGAGTTAATTCTAGTTCTGGTCTCCTGTTTAGGCATGGAGACTGACAAATGATGTTGTTAGTAGGATCATTCACCAAATGATCAATGCAAAGTACCTTCTCAGCCCGTACACACATGATGTAATAGAAGGAAGTGAAGGGCATCACATTCGTGAGTCGGGAATGGACCTATGTAGGATTAAGGTGACTCTGGAGCAGAAATCTTATAATTGTCTGCTATTAGTCACTAAAGAAATATTGATCAGATCTAAAGGCAAAATATTGGCTACATAAGTGAAAATTCGACCTCGAAAACTTCATTTCATAGATCCATTGTTAAAGATCCCGAATCTAGATATTCTCGATCCACTGAGCACATTAGCTTGTCAAAATGGAGGAGTAGCATTGGATATGAAAAGTTTGCTTCGTTTTTTGCCGGATCAGAATTATCCTCGATCAAAGTGGGTGGGTTTGGTGGTTTGGCCATCACTTATGAAGTTAATAGTGCCACAGAAATTCATATCAGTCTTTGCAGATCCACACTTATCCATTGATTCTACTAAAGATTCATGTGACTGTCAAGTATGGGCACTTGATATGGTAGCCTTCCAATTTTTTGTCAAATCCCCAAATGGAAAATCAATATTATTTTGGGTTCGGGCCACAAATCACGTCAAATAATTAAAGCACAATATTGTGCACACTCTGGGTATCCCATTACTCGTATAAAGTCTAATTTGCGGATGGAAATCGATGTAAGAAGTTGTGATGTTACAAGATTATAACATCCTCCCCTTATCCACCATCATATTAAACTTGAGGATCGGGGAGGATCACCTCGACTAATAAATTCAAAGGGCACAAGTGTAGTGTCCAGATCTAGTATTCCCAAAGGAACATAATCAAATCAAGGGCAAGTAAATGGAGTCTTTTCTTTCATAGATATCCTCAAAGGAAGATGTGTTGCCTCAACAACACCAGATCAGAAACACAATATACCCAACCCCTACATAGTGGAACAACTGAATCAAATCCCAATATTGATTGTAGATCTACCATCAAAAAATTATTTTTTCATAACATATGAATCTCAAGAAGTA
>APFE030343949.1:16376-27415 GCA_000404065.3 Pinus taeda | reverse complement strand
ATGACCTTTCTCAAGCTCAAAACAATCCTCACACAACACACCAAAGCCTACAAAGAGCAGCACTAAGATGTACAAAGAATTCCTCAATCAAAGTCCCTATATTCCCAACTACTAACTCCCTAATTAGCTAACTAGCTGCTCATGGGCAATGGAGGAAGCTTATAAAGGAGAAGGAATCTCCATGAATAGGCAAAGGATGAGATCTCCCCCACAATAAGTGGATGGTCAGTCGAACAGACATGCCAGAGAAATGATGGCGACCTCAACAATGCTAACAACCAAGTCTGGAGGGATCTGGAAGGCTGGTTGTTAGAACAAATTCGCCCAAACAGGATCAGCGCGGGTGAGATACTGGGATGCCGCGCTGACATCGCAGATCAACTACAGAGGAGGTCCGGTCAGCGCGAAAAGGATAAACAGAGGGTGCGCTGTTCGTTAAAATGGGACCAGCGCGGAAAAGACGTGTGCTTCCGCGCTGGCAGCGCAACAACAACACTAGCCTCCGCCTGTCAGCGCGGTTATTTTATTAATAGAGGCGATGATCCAGTGAACTTAGGAAAAGAGGGTTTTTTAGCCATTCTTGAGGAGCATGAGTATAGGTGAATGTGGTTTATAGCACAGTAGGGAGACTGACATGATGGCAGTGACATTTTACTGTGTAACAGTGGTCCCTGGAAGAAAGAGAAGGTTGTAGCCTTCTGTAGGCCATCACCTACGAACTAGTATCTTGGCTAGTGCAAGAGCTAAAGAGGGGTTGTAGCTCCCTTCCAGGAGAAGCTGGAGAATGAGAGAGGGTTGTAGCTCTCTACAGGTAGCAGCCTTCATACTGGTAAACGACTGCACCAGTACATTGTAAAAGAAGTTTCTAATTTAAAAAGAAGATAGAGAGGAATTGCAGCAGGTGGTTTCCACCCACATTGGGTTTCCACCTTATATCTTGTGTTCTTGTGCGTGATTATCTTTTTGTTCTATTTTATTGTCTCTGGTTACTGGTTATTTGATTCTGCAACACAGATTAACAATCATCATCAGAAAGATAAAGTAAATTAAAAGTTTGCTTTGTATACACAGTTTTCCTTTTGCATAGTTGCGTATATACGCGGGTTTAACGAACTGAAGTAGCGTATATCATTTGTTTTGGAAAAGGAATATTTGACTTGATAATACTGATTCACCCCCCCCCCTCTCAGTACCAAATAGAAATGAACAAAAACAATTGATTTCCTGAGTTTTTATCAAAATTTGGACTTTTTCGGGTTTTTGGTGCTTTTTGGGGATGACATCAGCATGACGTGTCTTTTGTCTGGTAGCGGAGTATGGAAGGTGAGGTGATTGCTGATGTGGGTGCTGAAGTGGGAGATGACATGGCGGACACGGCGGATGAACGACAACCCGGGCGATGACGTGGTGCTGACGAGATAGTGACGCAGGCAGTAGGACAAACTGTGGTATATGGTTTCCATCAGACCGCCTCTTGTATGGGGGCTGTTTATGTCAGAGGGGGCCCGATCCAATGAAAATATGACAAGTGTCCCTGGGTACGGCAGGAAAACCGCCGTCCATCGGGTACTAACGAATGGACATCGGGGCGCCTCCGATATTGATGAGGGCTGTTGGATTTGAAGAACACAATCCAACGGTGGACAGGAAGGTGAGTTGTTGGAGGTTTATGAAAGGAGCACACATGATAATTTAATGTTTTTATAATGTTTGGAGGGTTTAAACTTTGGGTTATCGGGAAATGTGGATATGGTATTTTAATTAACCAAACGTTACTTAACCCAGTTTATTGCACGGCGGATATGGTTATTTGTTTGACGAAAGGTCCAACAAATCCCGGTGAGACACATGGTGGGTTATCAATGGCCCCAGGTGAACCAATGGTTCCTAAGGAATTTTTACAACATAGCCATATTAGGTGGGGGCGGGATATATATAATGTTTTGGGTTTTTTGCTTTTTATATATAGTAGGGGTAGGGAAACTTTATATAGGAGTTATATACTAAAGTTAGGATGTTAATATGACAAATGATAGGGAAATGCTAAGTTTATAAGGCAAACTTAGATTTTTTAGGAAATAAAAGGGAGATGGGATGATTATGTTTACACAAGAAATGTGGCTTGTCTTGACCAAGTAAACACAACGTTTTTCTTAGTAATTCTCAAAAATGAAATGGATTAGGACTATTGAGCAGATCTCAATATCCCTAGGGGATGTTAGTGAAGTTTGTGGGGGAAAATGAGAGGGGAAGTCAGTCATGCTCCACTGAACTTGTAGCCACTTTGCCATGATTCTTGTGATACTTTTTAAACTAAACATCACTCTGCTTTCTGCAACCTCATAATTATCTGCCTACCCAACCTAAAACACCTAACATTTTTTCTTCCTTTGATTGGGTGCATTTGAACTAGCAAACCTTGTTTTTCCTCTTTTCTTTTGGCTGCCCTCCTATCTAAATCTATCCTTATTTCTACCAAGGGCTTAGATTGAGCAGTTGGGCCCTTTAATTCTCTATCTCATCTAGTGATCTACCAAGCTTGAACTGTTTTAGCAAATCTTACTCTCTATTCTAAAACAAGAAATTTAAACATGATCTAGCCAGGGTTAAACTGTCTGGCTATTCATCCATGGTGAGAAATTCCGTGATTGCACTTTCTGAACATGCTATACAACATGTAGTACAGTAGTAGCTTTTTAACAAGCCACTTCCTTGGTCTTTCTTTGGGATTCCTTTCCTTTCTCTTTATCTTGAATTTTGATTTATTGATAATGTGGAACCTTTGCAGCATGGAAAGGATGATCATATTTGGTATTTCCACAGTCAATCATGAGAAATGACACCTATTGGTATAGGAACCTAACAGCTACAATCCCAAAGATGTTAAGGCAACTGGGAGTTTGATAAAAAAGAAGAATGAAGATATTACTGCACTTAGGAAATAGCTTAAACTTCCTCCCCTCATACATCCACAAACTGTAGAGGTCATTGAAAAACAGAATGAGGAGGAACTATGGACTTGGTCCTTAAGTTAAATGAATAGCTCAAGGAAACATAGAAAGAGTTGGAAAGGGCCTTGTAGTCCAAACATGGTGAGTCGACCACCGTCCCTCATACTGTAGTATCAATAGTTTCTACAATAGTGCCATCTACTATTGCATCAGCTTTGGTACCCAATGTTCCCCTAACAACAGCTCTCCCAGTAGCAACATTAGCAAGTACTTTTGGGGTAGCAACAATTTCAACACAGTAGACAGAGGACTTAGTCAAGTCGATGGAAGAAATGAAGATCCAAGCAACTAAGATGTAAAAATTAAAGGAAAAGATTACTAACTTGGAGTATAATTATGAGTTATCACAGATAAACTGCACCAGAGAGGAGGGGAAAAACAGGAGAATGACTTATAGAATTAGCACACTAGAAAATAACTTAACATTTGAAGGGCCCTTAAGAGATATCGAAGAGATTATGTGGACCAATACCATTAACTCCATTAATGATATTTGGTCCTCTATTCAGATTATATTTGAGCAGATTGATTTAATGAAGCTAGCTACAAAAGCTATACAAAACGCTAGAGAAGAATTGGGGGAAAAACTTGAGGAGGCAATCCAACTAATCAACTTCTTGAATAGCCAAAACAAGGAAGAACTGGAACAAAGGATATAGAAGACTAGACTCATACCATCGTTGAAATCAGGAGAGTTCTAAACAAAAAGAATTTGATGCTTAACTTAGAAAAAGGTGTCGAAGCATCCAAGAAGACATAGATGAGTTTACGGTAAAATACAATATTCTGAGAGAAAAAGGACTCCCGAACTTATTGGTCATAAATGAAAAACTAATGAAGCATGAAGACTATATTGACATACTGCACCAACAGGTCAGAAATCAAGCCAGCTCTTCAATAGTGAAAGCACTTCCTATAGGCAAAGTATTATATGATGCCTTAGAAAACCTTTTTTATATTGAGCATGAAGTGAAATACTTGTTCACTGCTCAACCCAATTTTAAAAAGCACACTGAAGCTGATGAGATATTCAGAAAATTAATCAGGATGAAGATACCTAGTGAAGATTGGTGGAATGATATGCTTGTAATTCTATAATTTAATATGGTAACTCTGAAGTAAAAAGAAAAATATTCATTGAGGAGTATCAAGAATAGGTAAAGAGTATCAGTAGCAAAAGTGAGGAAGGAGCCAACACACTATTACTAGAACAATTGCAAGAGACAAATTCGAGTTTCAAACTCCAGCTCTTCCATGATTAAAGGGACAACAACAATCATTTTTACATCTATCACTATATTTTTGTAATAGATATTGTGTATTCCCTAGAATAAATCTCATTTAGTTATGAGATATTTTGATGTAATTCTTGTATAAATACTATTCCATCCGAAGTGTTGAGGGTGGATTCTATAACATTTCTGTAACGCTATTCTATTAAGTCAAGAAAGTTGTTGTACACAAGTCTGGATTTTTGCTGGAAAAGGAATAAAAGTTGAGAACATTTCATCAGATTCATGTGCAGTCTAAATGGGAATATGTATTCCATGTTTGTGATTTGTGTTTTCTACATGTTTCAATGTTTCATACATCTTTAATCTAAATGGTAAAATAGTCAAAGTATATTAGAATCAACTTCATTGCTCTCTGTTATCAGCAATATACCATTTATATGTTTTCTTCTAGACTATTTCGATAAAGGAATTCTTAATTGCTCCTCTATCCTTGTAGTTTTTTCTAATAAGTCCCTGGTGTAGGATTCTTAATTGCCTTATGTTGGTTGACCTATCTTCCTTTCTTCTTTCTAATCCTAATTTGGGGATTCTTGATTTCCCTCTTTTTTTGAGAAGAAATATCATCCATTCAAGCCCCAAAGTTTGTTTTTACTCTGTTGTCCTACCTGTTGGACTCATACCTCAACAATTTGACTTAAGCGAGTGAATTATCCCTGATTGACTCCATAGCCCAATGTCCTGAAGCCTAGCTTTCTCATTTGTTTTAGAATTCCACCACTCTCAAACATAACAACCTTGAACATTAATAACTAGCCTAATATCCCATCAAACATAACTAAATCATAAAGACAGAGTCCTCTTTGAGTATAGATTGGCTAGATTCTATACTTAAAAGATTGGTTTGCGGTTACCTCGGATCCTTTCCTTCTTTTAAATAACTTCTAAGGAAAATCTGAGTGATAACATGATCAACCTATTAGAAACATGAGCTGAAGCTCCAAATTCATGGGTTTGTTGGAAGCACCAACTTGCAGGAGGCACCAACCCCCAAGCCTTCTCAAACACCAACTAGTGATGGAACCACCAACTTCCTGTATGTATGCTCCAGTCCACATTCAAAACAAAACTTATTTGTAACTCTAGTTGGTAGCCTTTGTGGCTATTGTCAGCTTATTTTTCTTCTTTTCTATTTTCCCACTCATCATTCTATGTCCTCTGTTCACTTTGCAACGCCCCATTATTCTACTCCACAACATTCACTAATACACATCCCACTCAACATTCCATGTCCTCTACTCACTCTGAACCAACCCATTGTTATAGTCACTTCGAATTGAGGACTGGTAAGGACAGGTGTTTGAGTTAGGGCAGTTTTTATACTCTCGAAAGCCTGCTTGGCTTCAAGCGACCATCTTACCTTGGCATCATTTTTTAGCATGTTGCTCAATAGCCTTACTAGCTCGGCTAGATTTGGGATAAATCTCCTCGGGAAGTTGATCTTTCCGAGGAATGCTTGCAATTCTTTTATGTTTCTTGGGTAAGGGATTTGAAGGATAGCTTGAATTCTTTCCGGGTCAATTCTGATCCCATCTTTTGATATTATATGCCCTAAAAGCTTGCCTTTCTCTAGGGCAAACAAGGACTTCTTAGGGTTCAAGGAAATTTCGTATTTCCTACATGTCATGAAAAATTGCCTTAAGTGCTTAAGGTGCTCTTGGTCAGATTTGGAGAATGGGGTCAGGTCATCAAGGTAAACACGAGGAAATCGTGTAGCTCCTTAGCAAACGCAATATCCATTGCCCTTTGAAAGGTAGCACCGGCGTTTTTCAGCCCAAAAGGCATTTTAACATACTTGAATGTTCCCGAGGGTGTGGTAAAAGCTGTCTTGTCTTGGTCATTTGGGTGAACAAGGATTTGGTTAAATCCTGAAAATCCATCTAGCAAAGAAATTCTAGAGGAACCCACTACTCTTTGCAAGATATGATCCATTTTGGGCAAGGGGTGGTGGTCTTTTAGAGAGACCTGGTTTAAATTTCTCAAATCTACACACAGTCTTATCTCTCCTATTTTCTTTCTGGTGGGAACTAAATTAGACACCCAATCCGAGAATCTGATGGGTGCAATGATACCTGCTTCAAACATTCTCTTTATTTCTTTTTCAATCAAGGGGAGAAGAATGGGGTTGATTCTTCTGAGTTTCTGTTTGAACGGTCTTTGATTTGGTTTTAGGGGAATGGTATGTTGGATTATTGAAGTGTCATAGGACTTTAATTCCTCATAACTCCAGGCAAATACATCTTGGAATTCTCTGAACAAATCCACATATTTCGGTTTTTGGTTGGGAGGCAGATTTTTGGATAATTTAATCATTCTGGGGTGTTCTGTTGTTCCTATGTTGTGTTCTTCTATGGCAGCATTCAAAGGTTCCATCTTTGGTTTTCTGGCCACATTGTTGTCATCAAACATGTCTTCCAATGGAGTAAGGCTGGCAGGCAGAACATTACCTTTCAGATCAATAAACTCATCCTTTATCTTGGCTGTTTTCTGTGAACAAACTTGTTTCAGCTGTCCTATGCTTGTACTGTCGAAAATAGTTGGGCTTAGGATTTGTTTAGTTGTTGCAGTTGTCAGAGTCAGGTGCTTTTCTTCTGCTAACTGTTGTGATTCGGCTATTGTATCCATGTCAATGTTTGTGTTGGAGAATTCGTCCTCCAGAGTCAAAAAATTGTTAATCCGGGCATCATCTTGGAATACCTGCCAATCCTTGATATTGTTAGGGACCGAAGGTCTGTGTTTTATTTCAGCAGTGAAATGGTGATTTGGTTCAAAGGGAAGCTTACATGTGATAGCGAAGGTGGCTAGGCTATGGGCATGAATATTATGGTCTCGTGCAATTTTGGCCAGCTCAAATTCACTGAAGGCGCTAAGCAATTCGCTGGCAGCAGCTCTGTAAGCTCTCATTCTACTATCATTAGCGACAAAGTTACCCTTTATCTGTTGGATGATCAAGTCTGAATCACCTAGGATGGAGATGGTAGTAGCTCCCAGGGTTTTGAGCAACTTGAGAGCTAAGAGAAGAGCTTCGTACTCCGCCATATTGTTTGTACTTCTGAAATTGAGTCTATAGGCATGGCCTTGTGCGCGATTCTCGTGAGTATTGTAAATCCACACTCCAGCCCCTGCTCCTAACTTGTTAATTGAACCATCAAACTCCAAATACCATGTGGCTTCTCGTTCGAGGTTTGTATTGAGAGTTTCAGTTGTTTGGGGAACGAGTGGACTGGTAATTTATTCTTGCTGCTTGTTGGTTGCCTTAGCTATTGAGACAATTTCATGGGTATTGGCAATCGATTCCTCATTGACGTTCGTTCCTTGCTCCAAAGATAACAGCTTATCATCAGTTGGAGGGCTGGTGTTATCATTAAATAAAATAAAAGAATCCATATCAGAATGGATTGAGTATATTGGAAAATTTTGGGGTTTTTCCTCGCTGCTTACCACATACTTCATTAATGTTTCTCTATAAAGTCTCTTTGGTTGCCCAAAGATAGATATAGTTGCATAAGAGAGGTCGAGTTGAAGGGATCTTTGCAATTTTTCTCCCCATGATCTGGATAGAAGCATACCATACTTTGTGGGAATGTCAGCAACTACTACGTCCATTAAAATTGTCTTGTTGGGGAATTGGACTAGGGAGACACAAAGGTCTTTGATCAAGCCTAAACATTTGACCTGACTTGAATCAAAAGAATAGAGATCTTTGTATGGCCTTGTGACATCGAGGTTCAACTTTTCCATTACAGCTTTGGGCATAAGGTTATGTGAGGCCCCTGAGTCAAACATAGCATTGTGCAATATTTTGTCATGTATGTGCAGGCTGACATAAAAAGGTGGAACAGGTCCGTATGTTGTTTCTCCGTCAACTTCTGGACCGAACAGTAGTTCAGGGGTATCATCTAAAACGTTTACATCATCCCTTACTTTTGGTAATTGAAGCGACCTTTGAATTTGTTGTCTATATACATCATGCTTAGCCAGTTCTGAGAGGGGAATGGAAATCTTGAGTTTTCCAATCTCTGCTTGTAAAATGAATGGTTTTTCCAATGAGTTCTTGGCGTTGATAGTGGCGAATTTCTATTTTTCAGGCATACTCTCTATGTTCCCTTTTGGAATGTCAGTATCACGGTGTATGACCGTTTGTGGTATCTCTGTTTTGGGAAGATGTCCGGGAATGCTCTTCAGATCTTCTTTTGGATAGGAGGGGGGCAGAGGCTGCTCAATAGGAGAATGTGTATCTGTTACATCCTCCATAGTAACCTGATGAGGGTTTGGGACAGGGCTATCAGCTGGTGGATTGTTGGTGATCTTCCCTTTAGTTTTGTTGAGCTGTTTGCTATCTTTTGTTTTGCTAGGTGGGAGAACATCAATAGTCCTTGTTCTTAATTTGTATTGCTTGTGTACCTCGTATATAGCAGTGTCATATCCTTGTTTAAAGTCAAAGGACTCTCCCGATTTGGTGTGGAATTGTTTTGTATCAAGGTATGGTCGGTCTTCCTCCGCGAGGAAGATTTGATGTTCGTTTTCTGAATCTATCAGGTTCGTATGCATCTCGTCTGTGGGCTCAGCAGATGTAGATGCCTCCGCATAGTTTTCTTGAAAAGGAGGCCTAATATCGTCGTCCGGACTGGCCCTACCAGCATTTGAGTTTTGGGTCTTTCTGAAGTTTGGGTTCCTTATGGCATTGGGCTGTTGACCCTCCCATGAAGTTTTCCTCTCAACATTGTCTATTCTGTCTCCCAGTCTGTGCATGCTACTAATGACAGCATCTAGCTTCTGATCGAAGGAGGAGGGCTCTTCTTTGAAAGTGGTTCTTCTCTCGATTCTAGTTATGTTTCTTTTAGCGATTATATTTGCTTCCACGCTCACTGCAGCATCTTGCATTTCTGCGAGGTTTTGAGGGGCTCTTTCCCTTAATTGATATGTTATCTCGGCATCAAAGCCATCCGGGAATTTGTATAATGCGAGGTCAGGTGGAGGTCTTAAATTTGGTGGTATTGCATTGTAAACATTGTTAAACCTGGCACAGTAATCCAGAACAGCTTCCCCAAGTCCTCTCTTGATAGTATCATACTCGGACAGTATACGCAGGAGGTCTTTCTTTTTCTCCCAACTGTTAATGAATGTCTGGTATAAGGCTTCCGGGTTTACTATAGAATTGGGTGGAAGTTCCCTAAACCAGGTTCTGACATCACCGGTCAAACTTTGGACAAAAATATTCATTCTTACACTCTCATCATCAATCTCATAACTCTCGAAATAATCTTTCATTTTCTTTGTATGCTGTATGGTGGTGCAGGAGGTCATGCCATCAAAATAAGTGATTTTTTATTGGTAGTCCTGAGGCATAGCCCCGAGATTGGCAGGTAATTGTAATGGCGCATATCTAGCCATGATGATGGGGATAAGCGGAGCACCTAAAACAGCAGGGATCACAGGAATAACTGGGGTAGAAGGAGTAGTAGTGGTATTAGGAATATGAGATAGAGGTGTAGAGGAGCTACTTGGATAAGGGGGTGATGGGCCAGGGCAACTCGGGGTTGACCGGAATAAAACTTTGACAGGGGTTGGTTCACCGATTGGCTGAACTATTTCAGGACTAGCAGCAGCTTGGTATTCTTTTTGCTTTTGTTTTCTAATGATCTTAGGAATTAAATTCGGATTTTCAACAATAGGTGGGATGTTTGGATCAGGATTTGATCATGTATTATGTGTTTGCTTCTTAGGAGCCAACTTCTAATATATTTTTGGGAAACTTTCTAAAACTCGTAACAACACAGGTCGACCGAGACTTTCACAAGTCAGTTTCTTCCTCTGTAGGGCTACGGACTGGTTTCATAAATTTATCTGAAGAGGTCCCCAGTGGAATCGCCATTATGTTATCACTCAGGTTGTCCCTAGGCTCCTTATAGGGATACGGCCGAGGTAACCACAAACCAATCTTTGGATTGCAGGTTCTAGCCCACCTGCAATCATAGAGGGCTCTCTCTTTAATGATTCAACTTTGTTGACAATTTTAGGCTAGCTTTTGGCTCAAGGGTTTTTTGTTCGTGTTTGGATGGAAGGTAGGAATCTCAAGCAAAGAGGCAAAGTAAGGTGTGATAAGTTTCGAACCATTGGGCGTGTAGTCATGGATTAAGGCTTGCTATAGCGTCTTCTTGATCACAAGAGGATTAAGGAGCGAGATAGCCACACATGACACAATTAACAGTCTACCGAAGGGATGGAATAATGGTAATCAGGGATGAAAGGCAAAGGAGAATCATTTCATCATGCTGAAAAAGAGGAGAAATGGATGAATGGTGATCTAGGAGCAGTTAAGAATTCCTAAATTCTTATTCATATGTGAAAGAAACAGCGTAAACAAGATCATTTAAGTATACATGCTCATAGCTATTTCTGATGAAAACATAGAAAAATGTAGAAATTGAGCTTAAGGTGTAGTGAAACAAATCTTAAGCTATTCTTTTTTCCTGCAATTTAGAAGGCGGAACGATGATAAAAACATGAAAATTAACAGAGGAGAGAAAAACTTATTGAATCATGTAGAAGCACAGGAATTCCGTAATCACTCCTTGGCCAATTGAACACATCAAACAGTTTCAAAATCCACGCTTTCAGCAATCTTTGATTATAGAAAGTATGACAGTTACAGTGCGGGTCTCTGCTTGGAGAAAATGCTGGGAAGAAAATTAAGCGATGTCTTCGACTCACTAACTAACCAACCTACCAACCA
>APFE030343945.1:38116-58981 GCA_000404065.3 Pinus taeda | reverse complement strand
AGTAGATCAAGTGTTTTGCTTTAGTACATTGCATTACCAGGTGATCTACAGTGGGAATTTCTACATGGTATCAGAGCATAGGTGATCAAGGAAGAACAATATACAAGAAGGGAGAAGTTGAAGTTTGTGATTCCTGAATATAGAAATAAAGTTCTTATCGCATCTCTATTTCACCTATGGCATTCTATGGTTTGAGACTCGAATATGCCCTTGATGGCAGTTCAAATTATATAGCTTAGAAGGATCGCATTGAAGCAGTACTAGAGGATAATGGTCTAAAGGACTTCATTGATCAAGAATTCCTCAAGCTGACTGGTGCTATTGAGTTAGTTGAATGGAAGAAATGTGTGGCTAGAGCAAGGAGAATCCTTCTGGAGGGAGTTCGATATCACATAGTCTCAAGTCTCCATGGGAAGGAGACACTGTTTTCAATGTGGAAAACATTTGAAAGATCTATATCAGAATAGTAGTGGTCAGAGGAAGCTGGCACTGAAGGACAAACTTCGAAAGATCAAGTGTGAAAAGGGCAACATGATTTCTATGTATCTGAATAAGCTCACCACATGTAGGGATGAGCTTGGAAGTGTAGGGATCGTGACAGCTGATGATGACATGGTGAGTCTTGCACTCCTCGATCTTCTTAAGAGCTAGTATAGCTACCAAGACTCAGTTAATAGAAGAGAGAAACTACGAGATTGGGAACGACTTTGGTCATATTTGATGCAGGAGGAGATAAGAAGAAGCACCAGAGATGGTTCTTCATCGATGGAGGATGAAAAAAACTGTGCCTTAGCAAGTAAGAAGAAGAAGATGAAGGAGAAGGTTTCTCTTTCCGAATCCACCATGGGAAGAAGTTTGACAAATCGAAAGTGCGATGCCTTTGTTGTCATGACGTGGGCCATTATGCTACAAATTGTCCATAGAGGAAATCCAAGAAGGGATCCAGGGAAGGATCAGAAGGTGATGCACTTGCTTTACAGTTTGAGTTGGATTTCACACTCTTCACATGCATGGTTTCATCCATGGTGGGAAGTGGTTGGTTTCTTGACAATGGAGCTTCTTTCCACATGATCGATGACAAGAGTTTGTTCAGTACTTTGGAGGAGAAAGATCTCCAGATAATCATAGCGATGGGTAATGATGAAAAGTGCAGTGTCTCAAGTGTAGGCACAATTATTTTTCAGAGGGAGCATGCAGCTCGCCTTACCTTGATCGATGTCAAGTATGTACCAGGACTGAAGAGAAACGTGGTGTCAATTGTGATGCTGGAAGTCAGAGGCTATGATGTAGTCTTCAGTAAGGGAAAGGTTTTCCTTAGACACATCATCACTAGACAGGTGAAGGAGATTGGTTCACGGGTCAAGAACCTGTATGCTCTTGAGGTTCAAGATGCATGCAAAGCCTTGAGCAGCAAAACAACTGATGGAGACTTGGTGGTTGAGTGGGAGAGTATATTACATCTCATCATGCAACACCAAAAGAAGTCTCAGACGATTGTGGAGGAGCCACGATTAGTGCAGCAACTTCAGGAGGTTGTGGAGCAGCCACAACAGGGGAAGCTGAGAGGATATCGAGTAGATACATCTACTCATATAGATACCTCTAGTAGGGGGAAACTTCGGGCCAAGTGGGCAGAGGGATCACATGCAACCATACCTCCAGATAGGAGGTGGGGCGATGTGGAGTGATTGTCCCAAGAAGGAGGGGCAGGATCCTTGAGGTACCCAACCTCTTTGATTTGACTTTGAGTAGCGGGACTGACTGATTGGGTAGAGATAAATGTGGATGGAGCGGCAGATAGAGCTACAGTGCAGGAATCCCAAGACAACACAGAGCTAGCAGGCTGCAAAAATGCGAGAGGCACAAGTGTGTTGCACCAGTGCAGGATGGCACAGAGAGGTGTGCAACGGTGCATGATTCATGGAGATGTTGCAGTAGCACAAAGGTCAGAGAGGGAGTACTTGTCAACAGCAGGTAGAGCTTCAGCATCAGAGTATGTTTCTAGCCCAACAAAGAGGTCAGTTGGGAGTTATTTTTGTTCTAAGACTTGCTGAAGCAACCACACTTGGTAGAAGTGTTGCATGCAGAACATTCTGAAGGTACAGGATCGAGTTCGAGAGGAAGCCTTTCTTGTTGAGAGGGAGTGTTGAAAATGGCAACAAGAATTGCTAAAAATAGCACTGCTAAAAATAGTAGTTTGGGCACCAACGCTGGATTGGGAAAATAGGGAATGAAAAATGGAAGTGCTAAAAATAACATTCTATTTTTAGCAGTTCAGGATGGATTCCTATTTTAGTCAGTCCCTGGACTAGAAATAGGAAGTAAAATTTGAATTTGGTATTAACATCAGTTTGTAAATTAATTAATTAATTCTCTATGAGTTAAGTAGTTAAGGAAAAACAAACTTGAAGTCTATGTGAGGACATGCAACAATTTATCTATTAATTGAGGAATTTATCCATCAGTTAAAGAGATAAAGATGAGTTGTAATATTGAGTTGTAATTAGTTGGCTCAATTAACTGAGTCAACTCCAGCTAGATTAATTTAATAGTTTGTTAAATTAATGAGAGTTCAATCAGTTAATGCTTGCGTGCATGTAACTACTGTATTTCAAACAACTGAGTATTCGCTCATGGATAACTCATGCATGTCAATTCAGACAGAGACCCAGTTGAGATCAGAGAAGGGACAATGTACTATCAATTCGATGAATATTTTTCCTATAAAGGAAGCTCATCCATCATGAGGATTTATCTCCTTCAGGACTGCGTAGTTGGATCAGAGGTTGGTGAGTGTGTGAAGAGGCCAATTCACACAAGTGGTTACACTGTGATGCAAGCTGGCTAGCCTGCAAACCAGGATCTCTTAAAATCTGTGCATATTAAATGCATTTCCTCCATTATCCCAATAAATTAAAACTGAAGTAACTATTAACATATTTTAGAAAAATATTCACATTATTGCGATACAAGGCTGATGAAATAACTGGCCTCAGTGGCTTAAACTCCCAATCACTCTGTCCATAAAAACAACCAACATTCTACTAGTTCACAATTGAACCACCGTTTTGAATGCAGAATTCATATACATAAAAAAATTACCATGCGCTCAACTCCAACAAACATTCCACGCATACCGGTTTATATCAACAGCACATGTAACCACCGCTCAGTTATATAATTATCACCCACGCAAATACAACCAACCAAAACGGGTTTAATACACAGTCAACGCAGCCAGGAATTAATTAATACCGGGATTTATTGTCACGCTGCCAATACTCTGTTTTATGTATCATATATTCTGTTTGCATAAATAAACAATTGTATACTCCTTCTAGCCACTAAATTACAAACATTTTTACCAACGCATGGAGGTAATTGCTCTTTTTATTGCAACGCATGGAGACTTCACTAATTAATAAAATCACCATTCCATGATTTAATGCACAGCATAATGAATACTTAACATTTCAACGTTTTGACATATGAGCTAACACGCTCATTACACAGTCTATTGAATGCATGATATATTTTAACAGAACCCCAATCCTTCATTAAAATACCGAGAGAGTTTTTTTATGAGAATTCTGACATCGCTCCTCCCTCTCCTCTCTCCTGATGAGCTGAGAGCTTGCTGCCACTTTTATTTATAAAAATAATGGATACATAGATCAGGCTTATCTCCTAGAAAAAGTATGATTTTTCCCTTTTTACACAATGATATAAAGCTGGAAGCTTTATGCCCTATCTTTTTTAACTAAAAAAAACACAAGAAATTTATCCCCATTTTATTCCATATTTACAAATGGAAATGTTCTAGATGCTCCTGCATCACACTGGACCCCAATCAGGATTGTGCAATGAAATAGGAGGCTTGGAGGGTAGACCAGAGGTTAGATAGAGGCCTTTGACTGTCTATGAGCAGCAGAGGTATTGCAGAGAGAGCATGATATTTTTTGAGCTAATTCTTTTTGTAATACTAGCTATATTTCCACTTGTATGATAATACAGAGTTGGGGTTTTAGGCTGAGGCTTTCCTTGGGTAAATTCTTCTGTGTTATGTGTGATTGATTCCTTCTTATTAATTATATGTATTCTTATTGATGTTGCTCATGTTCAATTAAGCTTCCGCTAAATTATTTGTAGAAGTAGATCAAGTGTTTTTAGTACATTGCATTACCAGGTGATCTACAGTGGGAATTTCTACAGTTCTAGTAAAACATTTTAGGGATTTGGTGTCTCCTTCTAGTTGGTGCCAGTAAATCAATGTAACAGTAGGTTGGTTCCTACAATACCATATAATAATTAAAGAAATTTTCATACACATCCAGTGTGTTCTTGTGTTGTTGATATGATTGACATTGTATATGCATTGAAGTCTTTTGATTGGTTAAAATTGGTCATTATACAAGTTCACCCCTCCCAGTATAATCATATTTCCAACAATTTTCTCCTCCCCTCACATGGAGGTCTTGGATCAAGGCCCAAACACTTGTTTCTTATCAACAATGTTCAATTTACTACCAAGACCAACTATAACAAGGACCTTGTGTTTTTTAACATGGTCATCCATTTCAAAATTATCAAGTCTACTCAAACTATTCATGGTGGCAAGAGAGGTCAAGGATTCTAATGTGTCTAATAGTAGAGGGGCGTGGTCTTCTAGACCAAAATAATTATTAGGTTATTCATGAAGAGTATCATGTATAAGTTCATATTTAAGTAAGAGTGGTGGAGGTGTTTGAGCATAATATTTTCTAGGTATTATATACATGACCAAGCCAAGGCTTAAAGCATGTGCAACAAGAATTTAAGATGATAGGGTTAGAGCTTTGTTTCAATTGATAATAAAAAATTATATGTAGTGCACACCTAAAGATTTTTCCTTAGATGTCCTTCTATCACATGTATAACCTATTTTCTTAAAACCAAAATATTAAATCTATAATTTAGATCTTGACATTATACACCAACACTACTTTTTCTTTATATATATTATATATATATATATATTATATATATATATATTATATATCCATATAATATTCAACTTGTAAATAATTTAATAAAAATTACGTATTGAAACAACGAAAATTAATAAACATTTTAACATTTCCCTATCTCTCAAACCTCAAATGGAATTAGGTAAAATTGATTGATACTTAACCATGACAGAAAGCTCTAAAAAATTATTGCAACTTTCCATATCCAACTGTGTAATATATTTGAACTTTTTTTTTGTTTTGTCTTGTACTTTCAGTGACTTCCTCCTGAAATAAATTAAATGGGTGCTATACTATAGTGGTGGATTATCAAGATCAGGTATTCCAATATTAAGAAATGGTTTTCCTATTTTCGTATGAATGAGAGGGACAAGCATAGGGGCCCTCCTCCTTGATCCCACCTACCCAATCTTTCTAATTGCCTAATGATAGACTCATCTTACTTTTCTATATGAGCCTTCAAAGGAACTTAGTCCAAACCCATGTTTAAAATGTGGACACCTAATAAACCTTAATCCGAGCTAACTCCAAATCAAATTTTGTTAAAAATGTGGACACCTATCAACCTTAATCCGAGCTAAGCTCAAAATCAAATCTTATGAAATATTATTTTTTAAGTCATCTTTTAAATGTTGATATAAATGATATAATATAATCAAAACTCGAAATGGATAAATCAATTTAAACTCTTTGGCCTCTAAAATTGAATAAAATAATTTGATGGTAAACCTAAATCTCTAATTGTATGATATATAATATATATATATATTATATATATATATATATATATATTAATATATATAATATATATATATATATATTAATGGATAAGGTTAGTCATTCTATAAAGACAGGCTAAAAGAGAATTTCTATTGTTATGTTACATACTTCTCAAAGTGAATGTAAGATTAGATAATGGCCTATATATATGCTAAATGCAGGAGATTATATTTATATAGAATTTATTACTTATAAATAAATTATAGTTATTATTATTATTTTAATGAGGAAAATATTTTTATTATATTCTAATTTTCATTAGTAAACTTATATATTATATTTATTTGATTCTATAGGTTATAATGTTATTAACCTGTAAAATTGTGAATCTTTGTTTATTTTATCATAGATAATTTTGACAGAAAGGAGGGTTGTTTTCCTTAAATGTTACCATTAAGGAAAAAAAATCACCAACTTTGTAGACTTCAAATGATGAAATTTGTAGTCAAATCGTTTCCTTGTGAGATGTTCATGACAACTTGAGTTGTGAGATAATTTTCATGTCAGAATTTAAAGTGAAATTTTTCTTTTTTAAGATGAAAGTTTTATGTTCTATTTATTAATATTTGAAATAGAAATAAAATACTTCCTAGTAAGATTCACATAAATATAATTATAAAATAAAATAATAATAGATAAATTTTTATTTATATTATAAATTAAAAAGTATTATTCACTTGTCTCTTTAAGAGGGAAATTTTCATTTAAGGAGAACTCAATACTATATTAAAAAACTTTTCATACCTAATTATATAGATTCTATAAATAGTTTCTAACTAACCAAAATCCTAATGAGCATTCATTAATGAGGCTACAAGAACTAAGTAGTAGACCTTGTTTAATAAGGTCACTTTACATTTTTTTATTATTCACTTGAACTAACAAATGGGCCTATTTAATAAATAGGCCCATTGGGCTAGTTTGATTGGAACCTTAACGTGCTCTCCCCCTTACAAAGCAACGTTATCCTCAAGGCTAGATATGAGGAAATTGTTGGAGGGTAGAAGCTAGTTACCAAATAGCACCTTTGGACTATGTATTCTTCTATTGGATCAAAACTTCTTAAATAGTGCACTAGTGCAGATGGTGTTGTCTTCTGTTTAAAATGACATATTGCAATGACTAAATGGTACCATCATCATCTAATTTTTGGGGGATGGTTTGAACTCTACAATTTTACCCAACATACTTTCTTCAAGCATGACACATGAAATACTGGGAAGATATTAGAGTGGCTAGAACAGAAACTTGCAAGAAACATGACCAATATGTTTGAGTATGGTATAGGGTCCATAAAATCTATGCGTCGACTTTTGGAGTCCCTTCTACTTGAAATTGTGTCTACTTTTGGGGCTCGAGATGAATACATAATTCCTTTCTTTAATGTGGTTCTCGAATCAATATTGATTGCCTTATTGCTTCATCCTATTCTAGGATAACATCAAATTATCCTTGAGCATAAAGAGAATCTTAACATGGGCTATTAGGATCTTGTCCACCCCTTGAACCTTAGACATGCTACATAAATAGGTCACTGATGGGGATTTTCTTTGTAAACCTCTTCATAGGGGGGCATTTTGATAGCACTATGTTCTACCATTCTACAAGGGACCTACCATTTCAAGGAAAATAGTTTAAATAAGTTTCTAGACACTTGTGGACCTCTTCCATTTGACCGTCTATTTGGTGATGATATATTGTGTTGATGTTCAATTAGGCACCTTGAAGTTAAAACAATTCCTACCAGAAATTACTAATGAATGTAGGATCATGATTGGTCACAATTGGATTAGGTAGGCCACAAAGTTTAAAGACATTGTCCATGAATACTTATGCTACAATGGGAAACCTTGAAGTGTTATTGTAAAGCATAAAAAGTGAGTATATTTAGAAATATGATTAACAACTATCATAGTGATTCATTTTTTGCTTGTTTTAGGTAAATCCCACAATCAAATCTATGGAGATTTCCATCGAAACTCTAGTAGGATTTGGTAAAGGTTGTAATGTTCCTGGAGGCTTCACTATCTACCATTTTTTTTATTTTCTCATGTGTCACATTCTTCCACAAAACTGTAGATCTCTTTATTCATGAATTCCAAAAAGAAAGAATGTTTAATTTGTTCATATGTTTTCTAAAACCTTAAGTAACTTATTGTGGGAGAGGAATGTAATTCAAATGACACAATGAATTTAGATGATGAATTAGGGGCCAAAAATATATGCCCTTTCTACATAACACAACATTCTACCAATTATATCCAAAATAGGGATTAGGATCAACCTATAGCTACTAAAGAATTTGCATTATCTTGCAATCCACTAACCATTCTTAACAAAACTCCACTAGTTAGTCAAGCATGGGTAAAGATAGGGAAAATAGTGATCCTTCCTCCTCACACTTCCTAGATAGAGCATTGAGATTACATTCTCCTCTCCCTTCATATATATGATATCATAATCGTAGCTTAACATTTTTAGTGATTTACTTATGCTACTCTAGGGAGACAAATTTTCTTCCACGAAATGTTTAATTACAATGGCTTATCTTAACATAGATATGAAACCCCTCATGTAAGATTTCCATTAATAAACTACATAAATAATAACCATAATTTCATTTTCATAGGTTTGTTTCCCAAATTTATATTATAAATTAGTTCATCAGTAAAGGAGAGGGGGTATCTCTCTTGGATTAACACTACCCCAATACCTTTGCTCGATGCATCACATTACAATACAAAATTATCATTGAAGTAAAGCATGGATAGGGAAATTTTAGTACACCTAACTACTTTCAAATACCAAAAGATCATATTCTGCAACATTATTATGGCCAAAGGTGGTGAGAGAAGCTACAATTTTACCATAATTATGCAAATTTCTTATAGTAAATAGTGAGGATAAGGAAGCCACACAAACTTTTGAGAGTATTCAAGAAATTCTAGTCTTTCATTATCTCAATTTTCTCATGATCAACACATTTTCCCTCCTTACTGGTAGTGTGCCTCAATATTCTACTTATGAGGTTCCAAAGGAACATTTATATCATTTTAGGAACATGTAGTGATTATGGAGGATTTGTAAGATGATACACAAGTGCCACATGTGTCTCCCATGCCTTATTTTAGATTAGGATATGATCTAGGTGGATATTGGTGGCCACTTTCCTATTCCACTTGGACCCCCAACACTATCTCTTTCAGTTTTTTGGTTTCCTTAATTGCAGCACAATTTACTATTTTTGGCATTTTTGTCGGTCCTGAAATCCCAAAGCCATTTTGAGGCATTAAACAATGGTTTTTAGGGAAAATAGAGAGTCCCAAAAAGTCCTAATATAGTATACCTATAATTTTTTCATCTCATATTTGAGATATTCGAAACAGGGTATTATGATAGCCAAACAGAGATCATATGCCAAAGTTACAACCCTGAGAATTTGATGTAGCAATTTACCCAAATGGGGCCCATAGTTTTGGTGTTTCCTCTCCTAGGGATAGGTTTTTCGATGTTTAGGGTTTTCCATTGTTTCTCAATAATAAATAGGCTTTTGAGCCTCAATGTAACACAATTCAAAGGCATGTAGTTGCCACATCTCTTTTCAGAGATAAGCTAACATCACCCGAGCTAGTTTATTTCCATTATATTTGTAAGCATATTTCAATATTATGATATTAATGAAATGAAGTGTTATTTCTGTATTTATGGCTATATGTGTAATTTGTTGCGTTCTTGTTTAAGTTCAGATCGGGATATAAGCAAAGAGAACAAGGACAGAATGATCTATAACAGGTTGAAATATCTTTCTCGTGTGGCTCTCAAAAGTGGAAGTTGCATTGCATAGCCGAAGAGGCATCCTTAAGAACTGATAATGGCCTTGACTTGAGTGGAAAGTAGTTTCAAGATTATATGCTTCCTTTATTATAATTTGGTGATAACCTAAATGAACATCAAGTTTAGTGAAGAATTGTGCTCCATTTAAGTCATCCAAGAGGCTCATAATGACCAAAAGTTGAGATACATGCACCAATCACCTCCTTTTATATGAACCATGTTCAGAGGAGAGGAATAGGGTTTAGTGATAGGATGGATCACACTTTCTACCAACAAATATTTTATTATATTTTATTTCATGTCTTAGTGTAAAAGGTTGGTGATAGGGGTTTACATTGGGTGGTTGGTTACTTGGGATTAATGGGATACTATGATCATGCTCACCATGTGAGTGTGGTAATATTGAGGAAGTTCAAATACTTATTTATGTTTTCCAAAATTAACTGAGTTAGGATGAATTGATTTAGAAGTGTCATTGAATACTTAAATAACATGTAATTTTGCAATAGTGTCTGAATGATCCTTATTTTAGTAAATTTTTCATATGATGGCAACTAACCATTTTTTAAGAGCCTATTTTAAGACCTTTGAGGGTGTAGCAATTCCCACTCTTCTTAAAACCCATGCATAATTCCCAAAAATTGATGGTAATGGGGAAAATTTTCTCAACCTTTTGACACCAAAACAATGTCACAACCACCCATTTCAAATGTGAACATGTGAGTTTTTAGGAAATAATCACCCATTTTCATTTTCACATTTTCACACTTGCCACCAAATTTCATAAATACCCCATTTGTAATCATAATTTGGAAGTTGTTAACAACATAGATAAAATAATTTGTTTCTTTAGTAATGCAATGATGAATGAAATTGTGGGTGTCATCGTTGTTTATAAAGACAAATACCTTCATATATTTCTTGATATATATAGTCAACTTCAATGTTTAGGGAGATGAATGATTTGGGTTGTACAAGGAATGAAATGAAAGGAAGGAAACGAAATGAAACAAAAATAGAGAAATATAATAGAGAACATAGTAATATGGTGAAAACCCAACTTATATTAATAAATGAAATAACAAAATATTGTAGAACACAAACTAGCTAGAATGGTGGTAGTTATCTATGAATAGATAGAGATGGAGGCTACGCACATTTTCCAAAGATATTAAAAGAGGCTGAAATAATGGAATTTTAACATAAATAAATAACATTAGAGGTCCAAAACCTAACCCTCGAAGATTAAATGCCAAAAGGTTTGCAGGCCTCGAGGTGGCTAGTTGACACATTGACTTCTCAGGAGCACAATTATTGCATACAATAAATGTTTGGGGCACAAAAAAGGTCTTTGGCAAGAACCATTCAAGGAATACATCTTTTAATTAGGCCCATGACATGTCATAACAAAAAATTTCCCTCTAAATTTTCAAGAAACGCCATTTAGGTCCTCAAAACAACCATGAAATTTTGGGAATGATAAATCATAGAAAAATGCCAAGAAGATAGAGAATCATCAAGATAGTGGAAGAGGTGAATGCCCATTGATATACGCTTGGATCATTCCTTCCCCCTTAAGAAGAAATAGTTTCCATCACATCAATTTTCCTCATCATATGGGGAAACTTCAATTGAATTTGGCTCCTAGTGAGCCACTTTCCTTGGTGAAGAAGTTCCTCCACTTTCACAACTTGTTAGAGTTGTATGTGTTATTGGTAGGTATCCTTTTACTTTTTTTCCATGATCCAATCCACCATATCATGTTCAATGCAATTAGGATTGAAATCTATTGGGGAAATTGCTTGGTTATCTCTAATGTGTTCAAGAAAGGTGGAGAATATGGTCAAAGCAACTCCACATTAAATGTTGGGTGCAAGCCAAGGAAAAGGGGAATACTTAATTCAAAATAATTTTCACCCACAACCTTTATGATTGTGTAAGCCCCATATTGAAGTGGCATAATCTTCGTATGGGGGCTTGTGAGGTGCTATTTCTGTAAATGTAACCACACCTTAAGATCACTAACCCAAAACTTGTGTGGAACCCTATGTTGGAGTTAGGTCCCTATACTACTAGTGTAACCCCTTATTGTTATTAGTGCAACCCCCTTATTATATTATTGTGCCCATGTAGTCCCCACATTGTTATTATTCTGCTCCATAGAAGCCCACTATTTTTATTGTTGTGCCCTTACATTATTATTGTTATGTCGGCTCTGATTATATTATGACCCCTTAGACTCTTATATATAGAAAGGAGTTCTTCTCATTTGTATCATCCAAGAATTGTTCATTTGTGTAATGTAGAGGAGGTTGCTTCCTTGAAGAGACTTATTTCTAAGGCATTGATCTATCTTTTCTATCCTTTTGTGAGCTGGTTTCATAACATTTGGTATCAAAGCTTTGGATTCTAGGGTTTCGCTGCTCCAAACAGATCATCGTGGAATGTTCACTACGAAGTTTCAAAAGCTAAAAACAAAACTCATTTGAGACGATATTATTCTAAACCTCGGGTCTAAATGTCAGATCTTGTCTTGCTATATTTTCAGAGATATGATCTGAGGAAGTTAGGGTTTTTGCACGCTCCATAATTCCATCTCAAACAGGACATCGTGGACGTTTTGCTATAATTTCTTTTCTACGAAGGTTCAGACTCTGAAATTAAAACCCATTTTAGATGAATTCTTGTCGAAGCTTGGACCCAAATTCTAGATCTTGTTTAGCTATATTTTCGGAGGTACGGTCCAAGACATTTAGGGTTTCTATTGGCTCCTAAATTACCTCCCAAACTAGTGACCTTGGGAAAATCATCATAAATTTATCTTTGAGAATCAGATTGAAATTTCGTAAGAAGTTATAGAAACAGGCTTGACTGTAGCTTTCTGTGTATCAGTTTCACGTCCTAAGGTCGAAACAATGACACGTGGGATTTTGTACAAGTTCGCTCTATTGAAAAATAATATAGTTACGTCATCTTGAGCGATTGGGCATAAAGCTTTCTTGGAGAATCCAATTCTGATAAGACTGGTGGCATTGAAAAGAGGACGTAGAGGGCTATCATAAGTTGCAATGTAAGAATTTTGAGATTTGAAACTACAGAGTTACATTCATTTCAAGATCGAGCTCCTAAAAGAAAGAAGGAGATTGATATGAGGAAGTTTGATGGCAAGGATACCATAACATGGATACTACAGATGGAGAAATATTTTGCTCTACATGATGTGAAACTATTACAAAAGGTATGTATTGCATCTTTATATTTAGAACCAAATCAATTTTTATGGTATAAATGGCTTTGTTCTCGTAAACCACTTGTCACTTGGTCAATTTTCACAGAGGAAATGATAGCACATTATGAGGATACAAAGATCAACACCTTATTTAGCCAATTGATAAATCTCAAACAAAAGGGTTCAATTGCAAAGCACATTGATGAATTCCAAAAATTGAATATAAGGGTAAATCATATTCCAAAGAGGAAAAGGATTGATGTCTTCACAGGGACTTTAAAAGATAAAATCCAACATGAGGTTCGCCTTTGGGTACCTGATTCATTGGAGAAGGCATATAGGTTGGCAAGAAAAGAGGAAAGCAAAATTATGGCAACAAGGAAGTCTACCACTCACAACTATAAATATGAAAATGTTGTTTCTCCTACCCTTCCACAACCTAGAAGGTTGAAACCACAATAATTGGAAGAAAAAGGAGCAAAATGGATTTGTTACAATTGTGATAGAAAATACATTAAATGTCATAAGTATGCTAAGAGGAAATTATTTTACATAGATTGTGAAGAGGAGGAATAAAATGATCCAGAAACATCAAAAGAAGAGGATATACATCGAGAAACAGCCCTAGAGAAAGAAGAAATGAATCTGACCAAATATTGTACTGCATTGGTAGGAATTAACACTCCTCAAAATCTCAAGATAGAAGGACATGTCAGGAAGAAGAAGGTTCAAGTAGTGAAATATCAGGAAGAAAAGGGTCAACAATGTCAAAAGAAAAGGATACTCACCAGGAACCAACTCCAGAGAAAGAAGAAATGAATCTAACCATATCTTGTAATGCATTGACAGGAATTACCACTCCTCAAACTCTCAAGATAGAAGGATATATCAAGAAGAAAAAGGTAACAGTGTTGATTGATTCGAGTAGTACCCATAATTTTATTCATTGTAAGATAGCCAAGGAATTGAATTGATTCCTATATCCAGCACCAGAGGTGTCAAGTAATGGTTGCAAATGGAGGAACCATAAATTGCTCTAGAAAGTGCCATAATATCAAGCTATCCATGGGAGAATATGTCTTGAATAGTCCAATGCTTTCCATTCCAATGGGTGGTGTGGATGTTGTACTAGGAGTTCAATGGCTACAATCTTTGGGTCTGATAGATTTTAATTTTCAAGAACTTTTCATGAAATTTTTTTGGGAAGGAAAGGAGATTTAATTAAGGGGTATCACATGGAAACCGAGAAATATAATCAGCTCTAACATGATGAAAAAGATTCTAAAGAAAGAACAACAGGGCAAAATTACACAATTATTTTCACTAGAGGTACCCACATGGAAATCATTTATTTCTCCAGATCTCCAAAAAGTTCTGGACAATCATTCCAAGGTAGATGAGACTCCCAAAGGCCTCTTGCCTATTCATGATCATGATCAGGCTATTCATTTGATTCGAGGAAGTGTTCCCCCAAACATCAAGCCTTACAGATATCCATATTCCCAAAAGAGTGAAATTGAACGTATGGTTGCAGAAATGCTAGAGGTTGGTATAATTCAACCTAGTCAAAGATCTTTCTCTGTCCCATTGGTATTGGTACACAAGAAGGATGGATCATGGTGCATGTGTCCGGATTATAGTGAGCTCAACAAGCTTACTATTAAAGATAAATTTCCAATTCATGTCATTGATGAATTATTGGATGAATTACATGGAGAAATTTACTTCACCAAGTTGGATATTCGTTCAGAAATCATCAAATCAGAATGAAGATTGAATAAATTCCAAAAACAACATTTAGAAATCATGAGGTTCATTATGAATTTTTGGTCATGCCTTTTGGCCTTACCAATGCACCTTCTACATTTCAAGGTTTGATGAATTCCATTTTCAAACCCTTACTTAGAAAATTTGTTTTAGTATTTTTTGATAATATGCTAATCTACATCAAGTCTTGGAAGGATCATGTTCAACATGTTGACAAGGTGCTCAAAGTATTGGAAGAGAAACAATTATATGCAAAAAGCTCCAATTGTTTAAATGGAGTACAAGAGGTGGAATATTTGGGTACTCAGTTAGCTCATAAATCATCTTATCATCCTGAATCTGATGGGAAAACTGTGATAGTGAACAAATGTTTGGAAGGATATCTTTGTTTCTTCGTATCTAATAAACAGACACAATGGGTCAAGTGGTTTCGTATGGCTGAATGGTGGTATAACACTTCCTTCCATACTGCAGCAAAAATGACCCCATTTATGGCACTTTATGGATATCATTGACTGTCTATCACATCATCTTTAAAAGAAAATCCTAAGGTTCAAGAAGTGGAGGATCACATTGAGCATCAATAAAATGTTCTCAAACTCTTAAAGGATAACCTCACTTTGGCGCAGAATAGAATGAAACAAAATTCAGATCAACATCGCAGCAAAAGAAGTTTTGATGTAGGTGACTGTATATTTCTACGACTACAACCATACAAACAAATGTACCTCAAGCAATCTAAGAAGGATGATAAATTATCGCCAAAGTATTATGGTCCATACAAGGTGTCACAAAATATTGGTACTATGACATACAAATTGGAGCTTCCTGCATCTTCTCAAGTGCACCCAGTTTTCCATGTTTCATGCTTAAAGAAGGTTATAGGTGAGAAGCTCCCAGTTCAAACAATATTTTTGCAACTTGATGAGGAATGAAAAATCATATTGGAACCTGGAGAAGTCACAAAAATAAGAACTCGACAGCTACAAAATCAATCAATTTCATAGTATCTCATCAAGTGGAAGAACTTACCTGTTGAATATTCCACATGGGAGGACGAGAATTTTATACAGAAGCATCAAGGACTACTCAAGCGTTGAGGACAACACTTTTTTAAGGAGAGGGGCATGTAGAAATTCCCACTTGTAGATCACCTAATAATGCAATATACTAAAGTAAAATACTTGATCTACTTCTACAACTAATTTAGTGGAAGCTTAATCGAACATGAGCAACATCAATTGAACACATATAACTAATAATAAGGACTCAATCACAAATAACACAAAATAAATATCCAGGGGAAAGCACCAGCCTAAAACCCCATCTATGTATTATCATACAAGTAGAAATATAACGAGTATTACAAAAAGAATCAGCTCAAAAGTTATCATGCTCTCTCTGCAATACCTCTGTTGCTCATAGATAGTCAAAGGCTTCTATGTAACGTCTGGTCTACCCTCCCAGCCTCTTATTTCTTTGCGCAATTATGGTTGGGGTTCAGTGCGACCACTTGTGTGAATTGGCCTCTTCACACACTCACTAACCTCTGATCCAACTACGTAGTCCTGAAGGAGATAAATCCTTCTCCATGGATGAGCTTCCTTTATAGGAAAAAATTCATCCAACTAATAGTACACTATCCCTTCTTTGATCTCAACTGGGTCTCTATCTGAACTGACATGCATGAGTTATTCATGAGAGAATAATCAGTTATCTAAATAACAATAGTTATATGCAAGCATGCATTAACTAACTAAACTTACTTAATTTAAACAAATTGTTTAATTCAAATATAACTGGACTTGACTTAGTTAACTGAGCCAACTAATTACTACTCAATATAGAACTCATCCTTATCTCTTTAACTGAAGGATAAATTCGTCAATTAATAGAGAAACTATTGCATGTCCTCACATAGACTTCATGTTTGATTTTTCACAACTAATTAACTCATGGTGAATTAATTAATTTATTTTCAAACAGTTGTTAAGTCCAAATTCGAATTTTACTTCCTATTTTTAGTCCAGGGACTGACTAAAATAGGAATCCATCCTGAACTACTAAAAATAGAAATTCCATATTTAGCACTTCCATTTTTCATTCCCTGTTGCTCAATCTAGCACTGATACCCAAACTTCTATTTATAATAGTGCTATTTTTAACACTTCTATTTTTAGCATTTCTTGTTGCCATTTTCAACACTCCCTCTCAACAAGAAAGGCTTCAACTCGAACTTGATCTTGTACCTTTGGAATGTTCTACATGCACCACTCCTTTGTGGTTGCTCCAGCAACTCTTGGAACAAAAAAAACTCCCAACTGACCTCTCTGTTGGGCTAGAAACATACTCTGATGCTGAAGCTCTACCTATTGTTAACAAGTGCTCCCTCTTTGACCTCTAAGCTACTGCAACACTCCATGCATCTCGCACCATTTCACACCTCTTTGTGCCATCCTATACTGGTGCAACACTCTTGTGCCTCTTGCATTACTGCAGCCTGCTAGCTCTACACAATCTTGGGACTCCTACACTGTAGCTCTTTCCGCCACTCCATTCGCATCTGTCTCTACCCAATCAGCTAGTCTTACTATTCCTCATTGGGGCTCCTGTAGAAAATTCGAATCAAAGAGGTTGGGTACCTCAAGGATCCTGCCCCCATATCAGCCTTTGTGGGACGATCACTCCACATCACTCCACCTCCTACCTGGAGGTATGGTTGCATGTGATCTCTCTGCCCATCTAGCACCGAAGTTTCCCCCTACTGGAGGTCTCTGCATGAGTAGATGTCTCAACTCAATCTCCTCTAAGCTTCTCTAGTTGTGGTTGCTCCACAACCTCCTGAAGTTGCTTCACCAATTGTGGCTACTCCACAATCGTTTGAGACTTCTTCTAGTGCTGCATGTTGAGAGGTAATGTACTCTCCCTCTCAACCACCAAGTCTCCATTAGTTGCTTTGCTCCTTAAGGCTTTGCATGCATCTTGAACCTCAAGAGCATACATTTTCTTGACCCGTGAACTGATCTACTTCACCTATCTAGTGATGATGTGTCTAAGGAAAACCTTTCCCTTACAGAAGACTACATCATAGCCTATGTCTTCCAGCATCACAATCAACACCAAGTTTCTCTTCAGTCCTGGTACATACTTGACATCGGTCAAGGTAAGGCGAGCTCCATGCTCCCTCTGAAAAATAACCATGCCTACAACTGAGACACTATACTTTTCATCATTACCCATTGCTATGAGTATCTGGAGATCTTTCTCCTCCAAAGAACTGAACAAACTCTTGTCGCCGATCATGTGGAAAGAAGCTCCATTGTCAAGAAACCAACCACTTCCCCACCATGGATGAAACCATGCATGCGAACAATGTGAAATCCAGCTTGAACTATGAGGCATGTGCCTCACCTTCTGATCCTTTCGTGGATCCCTTCTTGGATTTCCTCAGTGCACAATTTGTAGCAAAATGGCCCAACTCATGACAACAAAAGCATCGCACTTTTGATTTGTCAAACTTATTCCAACCATGGGAAGAACTGGATTCAGAATGAGAAACCTTTTCCTTCCCCTTCTTTGCCTTACTTGCTAAGGCACAGTTTTCTTCATCCTCCATGGATGAAGAACCATCTTTGGTGCTTCTTCTTATATCCTCCTGCATTAGATCTAACCAAAGTCATTCCCAATCTGACAATTTCTCTCTTCCATTAACTGAGTCCTAGTATCTATGCCATCCCTTAGGAAGACCAAGGAGTGTAAGACTCACCATATCATCATCAGTTGTCACAATCCCTACACTTCCAAGCTCATCCCTGCATGTGGTGAGCTTGTTCAAATACATAGAGATTGTGTCACCCTTTTCACACTTGATCTTCCGAAGATTTTCTTTTAGTGCCAACTTCCTCTAATCATTGTTATTCTAATATAGATATTTCAATGTTTTCTACATTGAAAATGGTGTCTCCTTCCCATGGAGACTCGAGACTATGTGATCTCGAACTCCCTCCAGAAGGATTCTCCTTGCTCTAGCCACACATTTCTTCCATTCAGCGAATTTAGTCGGCTTGGGGACTTCTTGATCAATGAAGTCCTTTAGACCATTATCCTCTAGTACTGCTTCCATGCAATCCTTCCAGACTATATAATTCGAGCTGCCATCAAGGGCATATTCGAGTCTTAAACCAGTGAACACCATAGGTGAAATAGAGATGTGATGAAAACTCAATTTCTATATTCAGGAATCACAAACTTCAAACTTCTCCCTTCTTGTATATTGTTCTTCCTTGATCACCTTTGCTCTGATACCATGTAGAAATGCCCACCTGTAGATCACCTGATAATGCAATATACTAAAGCAAAATACTTGATCTACTTCTACAACCAATTTAGCGGAAGCTTAATCGAACATGAGAAACATCAACTAAACACATATAATTGATAAGATGGAATCAATCACAAATAACATAGAAGAAATATCTAGGGGAAAGCACCACCCTAAAACCCCATCTATGTATTATCATACAAATGGAAATATAACCAGTATTACAAAAAGAATCTGCTCAAAAGCTATCCTTCTCTCTCTACAATACCTCTACTGCTCATAGATAGTCAAAGGCCTCCATATAACCTCTGGTTTGCCCTCCAAGCCTCCTATTTCTTTGCACAATTCTGTTGGGGTTCAATACAGCCACTTGTGTGAATTGGCCTCTTCACACACTCACTAACCTCTGATCCAACTACATAGTCCTGAAGGAGATAAATCCTTCTCCATGAATGAGCTTCTTTTATAGGAAAAAATTCATCCAACTGATAGTACATTGTCCCTTCTTTGATCTCAACTGGGTCTCTATTTGAACTGACATGCATGAGTTAGTCATGAGAGAATATTCAGTTATCTGAAGAACAACAGTTATATGCAAGCATGCATTAACCAACAGAACTTATTTAATTTAAACAAACTATTTAAATCAAATATAACTGGACTTGACTCAGTTAACTGAGCCAACTAATTACTACTCAATATAGAACTCATCCTTATCGCTTTAACTGAAGGATAAATTCCTCAATTAATAGAGAAATTGTTGCATGTCCTCACATAGACTTCATGTTTGATTTTCCACAACTAATTAACTCATGGTGAATTGATTAATTTATTTTCAAACAACTGTTAAGTCCAAATTCGAATTTTACTTCCTATTTTTAGTCCAGGGACTGACTAAAATAGGAATCCATCCTAAACTACTAAAAATAGCAATTCTATTTTTAGCACTTCCAGTTTTTATTCCTCATTGCTCAATCTAGCACTGATACCCAAACTGCTATTTATAACAGTTCTATTTTTAGCACTTCTATTTTTAGCACTTCTTGTTCCCATTTTCAACAGGGCATGTTAGGTACCTATACTAATATTATAACCCCTTATTGTTATTAGTGCAACACCTTATTATATTGTTGTGCCCATGTAATCCCCACATTATGATTATTGTGCCCCATAGAAGCCCACTATTGTTATTGTTGTGTCCTTACATTATTACTGTTATGTCAGCTTTGGTTATATTATGACCCCTTAGACTCCTCTATATAGAAAGAAGGTCTTGTCATTTGTATCATCCAAGAATTTTTCATTTGTGTAATGTAAAGGAGGTTTCCCCCTCAAAGAGGCTGATTTCTAAGGCATTGATCTATCTTTTCTATATTTTTGTGAGCTGGTTTCATAACAGTTGGTTACATTGTTGCTTGTGCTTGGAATTAGATTTATGCATGATATCATGGACCTATTGTTGGAGATGTTGGATCCATTTAAAAAAATTGGGTTCTCTACCTACCTAAATCTGAGCATGGGATGACTTTTCCAGTGAAGATGCAATGAGTATAGCCTAAGTCACCTGGTTCGAGTTTGTGTTCGATTTCAATGACCTTAAAATTTGGAAAAATAAATAAATAAATAAACAAATAATAAAAAAATTGGATGGTACTATTTCAACATGATGTTCGACAAATTATATATATATATATATATATAGATAATTTAATATTATTATGTACATGTATAAATCTAAAAAATCCAATGATTAATTCTTATAAGCTAATTTTATAAATATATTAAAATTTATATATTATTATATATAATTATATCATGATAAATAAATAAACTATATAAATTTAAACGATGATTATAAAAAAACCTTGAGATAAATTGAGATCATGGTTGTGCGAAACTTTATCGTTTCATTTTCTACGTCTTTCGTT
>APFE030343945.1:3506-27356 GCA_000404065.3 Pinus taeda | reverse complement strand
GGAGACAGAATCCAGCAAAACACAAGCATGAAACCTCGGGTAAGTACTCAGTTGACTCCCTGTGTTCACCTTACTGTTATGCTGGAATTATGATGTGTAGGCTATAGGGATTGCATGACTCTGCCAATATCACCATAGAAATGGTTCCCCTAATTGAGGCAACATGCAGTGGAGAAATCATGGACTGGGCGGTCATATTGTCCGACAAGTTAGCCAAAGCTATTCTTGACTTCAGGTCTGACTATCGTGTCACAGAAAGGGTTATTTCGCCATTTTACTATAGTGCATATATTATGGATGTGTTGTGTTTTAATTCTGAATTTCCTGTACTGGGATGGAGGTGGATGTCGCAAGACCCCACACCCATTCACATATATCATCGAAAACTTTGGAAGACTAGTTATAAGCACCACTTGTACCAAATCTGCAACGGTTTTATGTTACCAATTCATTATTTAATTTTTAATAAGCCTGCCCCTAAAATATCCGAGCAAGCAGTTGTAGATTTGACTGCAGTAGCGAGTTGGTTTTGGGAGGAGAAATTCACCTATATCAGAGTTTTTGGCAGTCAGGCTAAGCCACATGTGCTACCACTCTACATCCCTGATAAGTTACTTGCCAGGGAGGTAGCTTATCAAATCAGCGCTGAAGGGGTTACCCAAACCCTGAAAAGAGCTAAAAAAAATGTTTGGCCTTCTTTTCCATTGTGAATTGGAATGTATACCCTGCATGACATCAAAAATGCAGAGAAGGAAGCCGGGAAAATGAATTTTCTCACCCTGGCTACTCTGGCAAGGAGGCAGTATGATCCAAGAAAGATCGCTTACAATGCACTCGACCAGGCCAAATTGGCCAAGGTCAAGCACAAAGAAGACAAATTCGAAGATTTGTTCGCATCAGCCGAATCACTCTATCAAGTCAAGTCGCTTGCCCGAAATGTTTATAATGATGAAGGGCTAGTTGAGTTTAACAGAATCAGAGAACAGAGGTTGCAAACTCTGCCTCTAAACCCGTTAGCAACTATACCGACAGCAACCAGGTCAAGCGAGTCTGAACAGCGACATAATACACCACCTCCTACTACATCAAAACAGCAGGAATAAATGCATAACCAAAGGTAGGAGGTAACTCAGGAAAATGCACAGCGACAAGAAGAAACCCAAGCAAAGACCCAAGAGGAGAGCAGCTCTAAAGGTAACCATGATCCATTAGTTGATCCGAATTTGCTCCAGCAATGGAATCAATTCAGTACAATCATCAATAACTTAGAGTGCTCGAAAGATGATGAGTTTTCAAAGGAAGGTGATACACAGGAAGCGACATCGAAACCGGTTTCAGGTGAAACCAGCGGCCCACCCAAAACAAAAGAACTAGAGATAATTCCTAAAGATCCAACGGGAGAGATCGTTTTGCAAATTGAAGAGATCCCCCCTTTAGATGTATTTTACAGCCCCAAGCATAAAGTCGTCGTAAAGCGACAGAGGAAAAGGAGAAGAACTGATCAACCTTCCCCATTCCCTGAATTAACAGTAACGGGCAATGTTGTATGGAAAGAGGAATTCAACCCCTCAACTTAACCAAGCTATCACAGTTCGCTGGAGCATATTCGGCGGCGACTATTGATAAAGCAACGGAGGTGAGCAATTTGTTAAAAGCCAAGGATCAGGATATCTCTTCACTACAGGCAAGACTATCAGAAGTTCAGCAGAGGGCAGAGCAGTCAGAGAAAGAATTGCTAGTGCAGCAGCAGAACAATAACCAGCTAATCAAACAATTACAAGAGCAAAAACAGAGGATAGATGAAGGCACAATACAAAGGCAAAAGGAGCTATCAGCGGCACTGGAGCAGTTAAGAATATCGACTGAGGGAACAATGAAAGCAAAAGATGAACAAATCGCTCAATTGACAACTCAAATTGAGCAAACGAAAAATCTCCCTAAGATAGATGAATTTAAAGTAGAAGCGCTCCAGCTAAATAAAGGATTGATTAATCAGGTTAAGCTATTATGCCAACATCTTATACGAGCAGAACCATTGTGCGAATTGTCAGCATCTATAAGCGAAAAGGTAGACAAAGCAAGGGCTGACTTGGACCAGGCAGAAGAAACACTTACAAACTTTATAGAATGGCAGGATTCAGATGTAGGCCGGGCAGCTAATCTACCAAGAATTCTAGAATCGCACAAAGAGATATTATTCACAGAATGGCAATCACAACTGATGAAAGCAGAAAGAGTGACTTCCAAATGCAGGACAATTAATGGAAATTTGGTTGAATTAGTAAATAATACATTGTATTTATCTAACATAATTTCCCAATGCACTCCAGGTCAGTTAACGACAGCAAATATATTGGAGCACTCATGCTATCCGGATTTGGAGAAAAGCGCGAGATTGATTGCTGGAGTCAACAGTCTGACATGGGATGTGTATTGGTTCTTCTTAATCAAACCATACAGCAAAAGAGCTGTCTTGAAGTGCCTAAACGATGCTATCGGTTATATTATACCCGACATCCAGGATGCCACCTTCGCCACCCAATTCAGTTTACGCCTCAACAAACCGCCAGAAGTAGAACCAATGCTCGCGATAAGCCAGCTAAGGTTTAAGGGCAAACAACTTGAGGCATGACTCATTTCACCGACTGCCAGATCGCCCATGAGAAGTAGACCAGATTTACTGATACCAATTTAGTAGGATTTTGTTTCATAGATATTTTTAGTTTAGTAGTATTTAAAGACCCTTTCATGCATTTAGAAAGAGTCGTAAAAGTTTTGTATATGACTTAAACCCTGAAGCTGCACTATTGTACTTCAGGGATATTCTTTTATGAAACTTGACCAATTTCTTCCGAATTGATGAGGAAGGCTTTTGCAAATGTGCACTATTTTCATTGTTGAAAGCATTTTTGTGTTGAAGAAGGAATTTGAATAGCGATTGATATTTCGACGATCTACAGCTCATATGTACTTTATCTTGTTTTTGTATTCTTTTTCGTTATATGATTTTATGAATCGCTCTGCTATTATTGCTTTAATATATATATGTGTTTTTCACAGCAATTCCTTAGCATTCCACTATTGGTTGTTTACGCATGCTCCCTTTCAGACGTATATATTGTACGTGATATCAACATGATGAGTAATTTGTATTATCGCTTCATTTGACTATTCATGTGAAGCAACTTAATGATTGAACATCTTTTATTTATTTTACAGAGTCATCTATATGCCTGATAAATAGATAAAGATTATTTAACACTACATTCTGAATGAATAAGTTGTTCCTGGGATTAGTATTAGTTTCCCTATTTTTTGCCAATAGAATAAGTTATTCGCCTATCATTTAAGCAATTTATTCATCACCCATCCATCCCTTTTATTTCATTATCGGGAAACTGGTCCCGCTACCTCCAGTTGGAGCCACCACACCAAACGAAAAAGGAGCTGCTTTCAAGGTCCAGACCGGGTGGTTATCCCCAATGTTGTGGCAATGATTTCCGAGGCCTCAACAAACTCCCATAGTCACGTTAAATGAGCCTGCTCTGCAGGAGCACATGGACCATATGCAAACCTATGTAATCATTTGCAAATTCATGGGTTTATGGCCCACTGAAAAAGCCTTACAAATGTGGATAAGATAACACTGGAAACCAAAAGGAAGCATTGACCTACACCTAGGTTCAAAGGGTTTCTTTACCGTGGTTTTTGCAAACATCGAAGACAAGGATAGAGTTTTTGAAGGTGGGCCTTAATTCTTTGTTGCTGCAGGTCTCTATATGAGACCTTGGATCATGAATTTTGTCCCTGAACGTGAGACCTTTACTTTAGTCCTGGTTTGGGTAAGGCTCTATTCTCTTCCGCTTGATTATTGGCAAACAGAGTCCTTAACAGCCATAGGAAATAAGCTAGGATGGTTTGTTAAAGCTTTTGAAGCCACTAGGAGGGGAAAGTATACTTCCTTTGCTTGGATATGTGTGGAGATGGATCTCTCTAGAGCTCTTCGAGATGAGATAATCTTGGAAGTTTATGATGAAGAATGGGTTCAAACCATAGACTATAAACATATTCCATTCAGATGCCACAAATGTCATGAACATGGGCACCTATTCAGGGATTGCCCTCTCACTAAAATAGAGAATAAGAGTAAAGTTAACGCTATGAAAGACTCTAAAAGCTTTCACAAAGTGGAAAACAAAGGAAAAGGAAGCAAGAAGGGGTCAAAGGCACAAAAATCTGAATGACAACAAACTAACCAAAATAGGTTCCAAGTCTTGGAAGTGGAAGAAGAAGTTAACACAGCAGACCAGACGAAGAGGGGAGAATTAATGGAAGAAGGGAAATAAGAGGACAAGGAACAAACACCAGATAAGAATCTGTAGACGGAAATGATGGTGAGCGATGTAGAAACAGAAATGGATCAGGAGATGACCCAAAGTGAGATGGAAACAGAGGACCAAGAACTTTAGGCGATTCTTGAGAAAGATAATCTTGATCTGGAAGATTTCTTGTCTCAAGGAACTAAATAAGGGATAGACTCTTTACCTCCAGAGGAGTTCAATAAAGTCCAACAACTATATATATGGAAAACCCAAAACAAAGGACCAGAGAGGCAAAGGAGCAAGGAAAAGTAGAGCAGTGAAGGGGTAAAAATGGCAAAACCCATACCTGGATTAGCACCCAGAAACCCAAGAAAAAAAAAGAGGCAAGAAAAAGCAGAATGAGTTATTAATGGAATGTGGAAAGCTAATGATAGACTCAGGTAAGATGAAAGACTTAACCATCTACTCCTTTACCAATCCTTAATAATGAAGTTTACTTCTTGGAATATTAGAGGTTTTGGTAGTAAAAGAAAACAGAGACTAATTAGTATCAGAATGAAACAAATAGCTCCAGATGTGATCTTCATCTAGGAAACCAAATGTTCCATTCATAAATTAAAAGAGATTCATAGCAGGTGGCTCAATAGTTATGAGTTTATGGAAGTCAAAGAAAATAGAAATTTTAGATGCTAAGGCATCTCGAGAATATCTTTCTATGGTCATCCAGCCTGTCAGAGATAAGGAAACATACCTAATCACTAATGTGTATGGACCCCAAAGACTGGAAGGAAAACTAAAATTTCTTGATTCTCTAGAGGAACTTAGGCACAGACATGCAGGCATGCCATGGATACTGGGAGGGGATTTTAACATGATTAAATCGATTTAAGTGAAAAAAGGTGGAACTAGAGTTCAAAGTAAAGACTCTCTAAAGTTTCAGTCTTTTACAGATATTATGAAGTTAGTGGACATTGTAACTAGTAATGTCATTTTTACTTGGAACAAAAAAAGACGAGGAGAATCTTAGATGGCTTCAAAATTAGACAGATTCATGATATCTGAAGACCTTATGCTCAATAATAAGGAAATATCAGCAAGAATCCTACCCTTTGGAGGATCTGACCACTGGTCGATTCATTTGGAGGTGCAGAGTATTGGTACTCAGAGGAATATACCTTTTTAATTTGAAAACATCTGGCTTTCACATCCAGATTTCAACAGTAATATTTCCAAATGGTGGTCAGAAGATTTGAACATTTTTGGCACCAGAATGTTCCTTCTTCAAAAAAGACTAAAACACATCAAGCTTAGGCTCAAGGAATGGAACAAGAATGAACATGGCAACATTTTTGTAGCTAAAAAAGCAGTAGAGGGTAAAATTCAAGAACTCAACCAAGCCCTTATCACAGACGGCTTTGATGAAACTAGGAATGTTCAAGTCACCAAATAACATCAAGAATGGGAGGAATTATGCAAACAAGAGGAAATATTTTGGAGGCAAAAATCGAGGCTTCAATGGCTCAAAGAGGGAGAAAGAAATACTAGTTTCTTCCATAGATCCACAATGGCAAACAGAGTTCACAACAGAATTTCAGTGATCAAGGATGAGAGAGGCATTCTTCACAACTCTCATGCTGAAATAGAAAAATCTCTAGTCAAGCACTTTCAAGGCATTTCCAAATAAACTTGTTATGAAAGAGAGAATTCCATCAGAAACTTCACAAGACACATTCCTAGGCTGGTGTCCAGTGAGGACAATTTCAACCTCAACAAGCCAGTAACTGAAGATGAAATCAGCGAAGTGCTCAAAGAAATGAAAAATGGAAAAGCACCGGGCCCAAACGGTTTCAATGTTGATTTCTTCAAGGCCTGTTGGAGTATTGTTAAACAGGATATTCTGAATGTGGTAGAAGATTATAGGATGAATAAAACTATTCTGAAAGCTCTAAACACTTCTTTCATTGCCCTTATCCCTAAGCAGGAGGTAGCTTAGACTCCTGACAAGTTTAGACCAATAGCTTTATGTAATGTGGTCTACAAGATAATATCAAAAGTGGTGGCCAATAGACTCAAACCTCTCCTTCCTTCCCTGGTTTTTGTGGAACAAGTTGGTTATGTGGAAGGAAGGCAAATTCTCAACAATATCATTCAAGCACACGAGGTGGTTCATTCTCTGACTATCAACCGAAAGGCTGGTATGATCATGCAATTAGACATTGCTAAGGCCTATGATAAACTAAGCTGGAACTATATCAGGAAAATACTCATAGCTTTTGGGTTTGATCATAACTGGGTAAGATGGATCTTGGCCCTGGTTACCTCCTCTAGTTTCTCTATTTTGGTCAATGGCTCTCCCTCTGAAACTTTTCTTCCCTCTAGAGGCCTCAAACATGGGGACCCACTCTCTCCCTTTCTCTTCATCCTCATGATGGAAGGACTGGGTCGGTCTATCAATCATGCTATAGAAATTGGTAAGATCAAAGGTCTCCAACTCTCTGATAGGGGTCAGGCTTGGATGCATCAACAGTTTGTGGATGACACCATGCTGCAAGGAATCCCCACAGTCAAAGAAGCTCATGCATTCAAACAGATCCTAAATGAATTTGCCAAGGCTTCAGGTATGGAAGTTAATCTCACCAAATCCAAGATCTTTTTCTTCAATACTAATATTGCCATTCAAAAGAACATTGCTAAAATTCTGGGTTTTCAAAGAGATTCTCTTCCCTCAAAATATTTGCGGATTCCACTAATAGCTAAGCCTCTACACAAAAGCATCTCGGAGCCAGTTATCAATAAACTGCAAGACAAAATTAGAAAATGGACGATAAGGTCCATAAACCTAGCTGGAAGATTAGTGCTCACAAAGGTTGTACTACAATCAAACCCAGTTTTTATGCTTTCTGCTCTCCCAGCTCCTAAAGGAGTTTTGCAGCTTATCAGAAACATACAAAGAAACTTTCTTTGGGGAAAGGGGGAAGTAAAGAAAAAATGGGCCTTGGTAGCCTGGGAAAAAATCTACAAACCTAGAAATCATGGAGGCCTAGGATTGGATGATCCTGAAATTTTAAGCAAAGCTCTAGGGGCTAAATTATGGTGGTGTTGGCTAAAAGAACCAAAGGCTCAGTGGGCTACAATTTGGAAATAAAAATATGCCAGTTCATGGCCTAGTGAGGGTCATATAAGAATGGATGGTAACATCAAGGGATCACACATATGGAACAAGGCCTGGGACAATAGAGGGCTAGTCCAAGAGAATGGCTTATGGGAAATTAGAGAGGGAAACTTAGCTCTGTTTTGGGAGGAAAAATGGCAACAGGAGCCCATTCTTTTTAAAGAAGAATTAAAAGAACTTAAGGTAGAGACAGATGCTAAAGGATTAATCAAAGTTAAGGAATTCTGGGATCAGGCCAACAATGTACGAAAGTGGAGAAAATGGAGGAAATTTTATCTTAGATATGACAACTCTTTAAAAGACAAAGTTGAAATACTAATGCAAGAGTTAGATCGAAGGAAAATTCTAGTTTCATAAGGGAATGACCAGCTAAGGTGGGGCAACAACAATGAGGGAACCTTTAATCTTAAGGATGCTAAAAAAATTCTCTTTAGTTTGGCTTCCTAGGCTCCACATAAAGCATGGCAAAGACTTTGGAGACAACAAGGCTGGATGAAAATTAAACTCTTCACCTGGCTGGTGCAACACCGGAAGATTTTGACTTGGGACAATATTAGGAAAAGAGGTGTTTTGGGGCCTTCCAGGTGCCAGCTCTGTGAAGTGCAATAGGAAACAATGGAGCATCTTCTCAACAACTGCTCCTTTTCCTCCAAGTTGTGGGATTCTTTTGCCTCCATCTTTCAGTAGTCGGACAGAGACCATGGAAGCATCATCAACACCCTAAGCAAGTGGAGAAGCAATTTTACGAATAATGAAGTTCTTAGCATTGCCTGGGCTCTAATGCCAGGCTTCATCATCTGGAACACTTGGAAAGAAAGGAATAACAGGATTTTCAAGGAGAAAAAAAAACCGCCCCTTTTCCTTTATGATCAGATCCTAAAACAGCTACAAGAGACCATGGGTTCTATTATCTGAAATCTCCCTAAGAATCCTCCCTCGGCTTCTGAGTGGAGGATTCTCTACCAGCTAGGATTACAAAGTTTTATTTCTCAGAGCCTGGGTGGGAAGAATCTCTTTAGAGACACTGAGCTTGATTTTTGGCAACCTCCCCCCAAGGGTTTTTTGAAGTTCAACATTGACGGAGCCTCAAAGGGCAACCCGGGCACAACGGGTCATGGCAAAGTTTTAAGGGATGAAAAAGGGAACATCCTATTTATTTTCCATGGTCACCTTGGAAAGGCCACTAATTATCTGGTAGAAATTTTGGCTATGGAACATTGTTTAGAATTCTTGCTTCAAGATAATTGACACAATGTGATTGTTGAAGCTGATTTTGAGTTAATCATTAAATCAGCCAAGAGAATCAGCTGGGGTACGGCACCAAAAAAGGTCTCAAAGAATTGGAGGCTCATTCAGATCTTTCAACGAATCCACAACCACCTTCTAGGCCTCCGTACAATAAATTTTAAACATGTTCGAAGAACAACCAATAAGCTGGTAGATCTTCTGGCCAATCAAGGAGTGAATTGCACAGAGGAAAAGTTCGCAACAAAATGGCAAGAGCTAACTCAACTGAGTCTCAAGGTGAAATGCCATGATCAAGTCAAGGAATATTGGTTGATGTTTAGAAGTAGGACCATGGAGGGTAGCACTGATAACCTAGAAGTAATATGAGCAGAGGAGTGTACTTTTTTAGTTTTACAATGAATAGTGAGCTTTGGCGGTATAATGTTCGGAGAAGCAAGCTCATTTAGAGCTTTAGTGGTTGCAAAGTGAGGGGCTTTTCTTTGAGGGTTTCAGACAGGCTAGCAAAGGCCTCTTCTCACAATATCTCTGGCAAAGCTGGTTGGTCGTGTCGACGGGAGCAGGGTGCTCTTGGTGCCCCCGACATCTGTATTCTTTCGCCTCTGAAAGGTTTTCCGTATCCTGAGTGATTTTGGAGTGATCGCAAGCCCCGCAAGTGGGAAGCAGTTTCAACCTTTTTGCAGTGATCCCATTCGGTGATTAACACGTGGTAGAGCGACCGTTTGGAAAACCGCCATGATCGCACGTTAAATAGTGGCATGTGAGGTTGTGCGATTCTCTTTCCCACCATTGGTTCTGTTGATTGAGATCAATGGTCGGATTTTTTCGGGCTTGTTTGTGGGGCCAGGTTGTTCAGTTCGGATAGTCGTTCCTGGTCAAAAGCTCATCTCCACTGTCGGTTTAAGTTGTAGATTAGTTTTAGAGAGTATTGTTGAGAGCAATTGTTCAATAAGCTTTTAACTGCTCATCTTGGGTTGTTCTTCTTTCAAGTCTGTAGTCCTTGGGTCTTGGGTTATAAATCTGTACCATTGGTAGACATCACCATGGTTTTGTGCCCACTCTGTGTGTGGGTGTTTGTAATATATGTAAGTTATTTTTGAATTAATGCCATAGAAGGTTCATCTCTTGCCCCCAAACCTCAAAAATGGTATCACTTCTCAAGTCTAGACCCCACAAAAGAAACAGTAAGATGGTTCCTTGATCATTAGTCCAGATAGGAACTAGAACCCAAGCAACACTAGCAAAAAACAAAAAGACCAGATAATGAACCCCTGGGCAGCCACAGTCGACCTCGAACTGTCATCAGGCAACCCCTGCCTATTCTCTGTCCCTTGGTTTCCACCTCTTGGTTTCCGCCGATGTGATATTGCGATGCGATCTTATCTCAATCGCATATTGCTATATGTGAAGGCCTTGCCCTTTGGTCTCCCCATTCTGCAATCCGCCGTCAGGTCCACATCATTGCATCGCACATATGAAGGTGTAATGGCACCGCCCCTTGGTTTTCGCTAATGCGATATTGCGATGTTATCTTATCGCAATCGCATATCGCTATATGTAAAGACCTTGCCCTTTGGTCTCCCCATTCTGCAATCCACCGTCGGGTCCGCATCATTGCATCACACAAATGAAGGTGTAAAGGCTTCGCCCCTTGGTCTCCACCGATGCGATATTGCAATGCAATCTAATCACAATCGCATATCGCTATAAGTAAAGGCCTTGCCCTTTGGTCTCCCCATTCTGCGATCCGTCGATCCTCGATTAATCGTCGATCACCATTGCCATCGCAACCTACATGGCAGGCCTTTCAAGACTCAAACCACCAGAAGGGCACCTCTACTGCCCCCTTCACCATGTTGAATGCCACCAAATAGGCCATGTGAGGTGAAGAGGGATTCTTCGCGTTCTTTCCAGTATCCCTGCAATTACTGTGACTAGGAGCACCTTCCTGAGTCTTCTCCTTCTCAACTATTTCATTGAATTCCTTCATCTGTGCATCAGTTTTGATAGAAGATAATTGGTTAGCTTTTAGAGTAGTGTTACTCTCCACCCCTATGTTGGTAAGAAGGTCAGCCACCTTATTGCCTTCCCAAAAAATATGTTTGAAATTAATTGCCCTGTGGGCTCTGAGCTAATCTTCAACAAGTTCCAGTCTTTCGGCTAGTCTCCAACTATTGACAATTTTGTTTGAGGGAGTCCCTTGCATAATTTTGTTCACCATATTTATTAGTATTTGAGAGTCACCTTCAATGATGAGAGGTAAAAAATCATGTGACTGAGCTAAAAGGAGTCCTTGCCATAACCCTTCAAGCTCTGCTGAGTTATTAGAGTCCCATCCTTTCGAGCCTAGAAAAGTTAGAAGGATGGCCCCTTTATGATCTCTGATAATTCCTCCAAACCCGACTTTACCTGGATTGCCTTTTGAGGCTCCATCAAAATTCAGTTGGTACACATTCTAAGGAGGAGGGATCCATTTGTCTGAGATTGGACTTTTTGCTATAGTTTTGGCTGAAATTTTCAATTCTCGATTCCAATGTAGATTCTAGTTTTCCCAAATAGTCTTTTCCTGTGGAAGTGAGGGAAGGTCGTCGTCATTCCAAGATTGGAGTAGAAGAGTTTCCTTGAGGTTTCAAAAAACATTGTTCCAGATGATGTTCATAGGCATTGACTGATTCTTGAAGATGCATTTGTTTCTCTCCTTCCATATAGTCCACATAAGCAAGCCGGGGATAAGCTTCCATAACGAGTAAAGAATCTTGCTCTTATAAGGATTTCTTACCCAATTGCAAATAATGGTAGGGATGTCTTCCTTGATTCTGCTATCCCTTTGACATCTAAAACTAACTTTTTCCCAGAGCTTATGAGCTAGAGGGCATGTGTTCATGAGATGCAAAGTGGTTTCTTCTTCCTGATTGCAATTGGGGCAGATGGAAATTCCATGAAAATTTCTCTTCCGTAGATTATCCTAGGTGAGGATTTTGTTCTCACAAAGTAGCCAGAGGAAAGTGAACACCTTCGGCCATAAGTTGGGAGCCCAGATAGCTATCCACAGTGGATCTTTGAATGCAGATTCTTTTATGATTATGTTGTAGGCTTCATGTGTTGTGAACATTCCCCTGTCTTCATATCCCCATCTAAGTACATCCTTCTTTTCTAAATATCTGATTTTCCGATTGGAGAGTTCCATTCCCATGATCAGCTGATCTGACTCCAGGCCGTTCCAGATAATGTGATCAGGATTGAACCATTTCCTAAAGCCATGCGATAGGGTGGGCTTCCAATATTGATTGATCTTATCAAACCCGTGAGCTTCCCAATTGGGAATTTGGTGAGGATTAATCAAATCTTTTAATCTATGTTGTTGCTGCCAGGAGTCCTCCCAGAATCTCGCAATAGTAACATCCCTGACCTCCTAGAAGCTATGTTGTTGAATTAGATTTTTATGTTTCTTTTCTGCATTCCAAACTAAAGAACTCGGTCCTATATCAGTGAGTCGGATGAGATCCTCAGTAGGTCTGTTATTGGCATATTTTGTTGTCCATAGAGTGGCCCAGGGAGTGTGGGTGTAGTTAGCCAATTCCACCAGATACGTGCTCCCATAACAACATTTCTATGATGAGGATCACGGAGCCCAGTCCCTCCTAAGTTCTTAGGAAGACATACTTTTTCCCATTTAACTACAGCCCATTTGCATTTCTGACCTGAGTTACCCCATAGAAAGGATCATTGGAGCTTTTTAATTTCTTTGAGAACCCATTTAGGTGCTACTGAGATTGAGAAAAGATAGAGTGGCATAGATTGAAGAATAGATTTGATTAAGACGAGGCAACTCGACAAGTTGAGGGATCTATGGGTCCAGGAAGAGAGACGCGCCTCTAACTTTTCAAGGAGAAAATTCCATGAGGAGTGTTTCAGGGCGACATCAGTAAGGGGAGCTCCTAGGTAGTTGGATGGAAGAGAGGCTATCGGGAAACCCAGAATTCTAGCAATGGAGGCTTGGGTAACTGCAGGAGTATGAAAGAAAAAAATTTGAGCTTTGGCTTGGTTTATAGAAGCTCCAAAGGCAGCCGAAAAAATGTTTAACAGAGATTTTAACTTGTGAGCTTCTTGGACTGAAGGATACGCATAAAGCATGTTATCGTCTACAAATTGCTGATGGGTGAAGGGAGGGGAATTGGGAAAGGAGAGGCCTCGTAGTTGCTGTGAGTGAAGTGCATCTTTGATGCATCTACCTAGACCTTCCGCCATGATAACAAACAAAAAGGGAGATAAGGGATCTCCTTGACGAATACCTCTAGAAGGATGAAAGGGAGAGGAAGGAATTCCATTGATGAGGATGGAGAAGAAGGTGGATGAAATGAGACTCATAACCCATCTAACCCATGGAGGGGAAAACCAAAGGCATTTAGCATTTTTTGAATATAACTCCAGCTTAGGCTATCAAATGCTTTTAATAGATATATCTTAAGTAGCATACCTGATTTTTTATGTTGCTTCAAAGAGTGGATGATTTCGTGCGTTAGGATAATGCCATCCATGATTTGCTGGCCCTCCACATACCCTGATTGCTCTGGGGAGATAAGTAAAGGGAACAATGGTTTAAGCCTTGAAGTAATGAATTTGGAGACTATTTTGTAAATGGCATTGCATAGCGCTATAGGCCTGAATTTGTTAGGGGTTCTAGACTACTCTTCTTTAGGAATGAGGGTAATGAAAGTGGCATTCATGGATGGGAGAATCTATCTGTTGGATCTAGATTCTCCCACGACCTGCCAGACCTCCAATTTGATCATCTCCCAGAAATTGTGAAAGAAGTTAGAGCTAAACCCTTCAGGACCTGGCGCCTTTCCTTCTTTTAGTTGTTGGACCACTTTTTCCACGTCATGTAAAGTAATTGGCTGGAGGAGCAACTAATTATGTTCCTCAGTGATGATCTTTGGAATGGATTGGATTATTTTATCAATGGCCTCTGTCTTATCTGTTTGAGTCTCATGATGAACCTGTTTGAAGTATGTCAGAAGTTCTTGTTCTATGGCTGCATGGTCCTCAAATTTTTCTCCTTGACTATTTTGTATATGGGTAATGGTGTTGGTCGTTCTCATTTGGATCGTAGAGCAGTGAAAGAACTTTGTATTCTTTTCACCTTCCTTTAGTCACCTGACCCGTGATTTTTTCCTCCAAAGAAATTCTTCTTGCTTGTCTCTTTCTAGTATTTGAGATTGTAGGCGTGTTTCCTTCTCCGAAAGCTGCTCTGTTCGCTCTTCTGTGATGATTTTCTGTTGCAGTTTTGTCATTACTTTATTTAGTGCAATTTGTGCCTGGATTATATTCCCAAAGCTAGACTAGTTCCATTGTTTGATATGAGATTTGAGACTTTTTAGCTTTTGGTGGAATTGGAACATTTTTTATCCCTCCAAAGGCTTGAAGCTCTTCCAGATCATGTTGACGAAGTTGTTGAAATCTGGATGTGACAACCAGAAGGCTTCAAAGCGAAAGGGTTGACCTGCAATGTTGCCTGGTCTAGGCCATTGGAGTGCGATTGGCCAATTATCAAAACCTATGAGGGGAAAAATTGAGGCTGAGAGGTCTCCACCTAAATGGATAACATTATTAGAGAGAAGGAATTGATCTAATTGTGAGACAATTTGATGAGGCTCTGCTCTTTTATTGTTCCAGGTAAAAAATCCATTATTGAAGGGTAGATCAATGAGCCAGTTATTCTGGATGAAGTCCTTTAGATGATCACTTTCTTTATCTAGTATGCTTCTGCCTCCCCTTTTTTCCTCCAATTTGGTAATCATGTTGAAGTCCCCCCCCCCATGATCCAAAGTGGGTGGGTCCTTTCAGTGTTGATTAGTGATAGAGTATTCAGTATGTCTATGTTTTCAGTAGCTTCTTGGGGAAAGTAAACATTTGTTAAATGCCCACAAATATTTGTCCCTGTTATATGGAACGAAGCCTGAATGAAGTGCTTGTTCGTGTGTAAGTTGGAGAGCATGATTGTCTATGCATTCTAGATGATTGCAAGACCTCCTGATGCCCCTAATGCATCTACTGCAATTGCAGTACAACCTGGCCAAGCTTTGGCCATGGTTTTTTCCAGAGTTGTTGAGTTACACTTGGTTTCTTGTATGAAGAAAATGCCTGGTTTTTCTTGCTGAATCATGCTTTTTATTGATCTGTGCTTCCCGAGGCTGTTGAGCCCTCTAATGTTCCTTGAGATGAGCTTCATGATGAGATATTAGAGAGGGTGGTATAGTACTTCGTGAGCTTGGAGTATCTTCCCGATTCCACTAGCATTTCCCCAATGTGAATGGTTCATTGGAGATCTGTTTTTCTTCCTCTCTTCTTATTATCTTTGTTGAGGATCTTTCCATCCCATTGACTTCCAGGTTGTATTCCAAGGGGTCTCTATCTCTGAGCTCTTGACAAAATTATTTCTAGGTTGTCCAACTGTCTTTCTGGAATCTTGTCATAACTTTTTGTTTTACAGGTCTCTTATATCTATGCTTTCTGGTTCCTCTCCCATATTTTGGGTTTTGTTTCTTTCTTCTGTATTTCCCTTTGTATCCTTCAAAGTGGTCTACTTATTATCCACCTCCATACTTTGAGTGAGCTAGGTGGTAATGTCATTGGGAGTGGGAGAGCTGGGGTCAACGATTTGCTTTGATTTCTAAGGGATCTCTGTGCTGGTAGAGGTTGAGGGAGCTTTTGACTTGGGTTGCTCCTTAGAGAGAGCAGGGGAATCAAGATTTTCCAGATCTAGCTGCGCTAGGGACTCGAAGCTGTTCCTGGTACTTGGTCTGGGGGGATTATCAACAAAGGTCTTGGGATTAGATCCCGATTTTCTAAGATTCTTTTGGCAATGGGATACCTTGGTGAATCCATCAGCGTCTGATTTTCCAGAAGGAGGAGGGGCTAAGGTTTTCAGGTTGGATGGGCAATCGCGGAATAGGTGTCCAAGAGCATGACATTTCCTACAGTGAAATGGAATATGTTCATAGTCAATAGATTGGATCCATTCAAAATCATCATGAAAGAGACTTAGCGCATTCATCAGGGCATTGTTGAGGTGCATATAGACACATATATGTGCATATGAAGTGTATCTTCTGAGCTTGGTCTCCTTTGCAACCTTGACGAACTCACCAAGACCATTGCCTATATCTTGTAACGAAGCCTCATCCTAGTACTCCAAAGGGAGGGAGTAGAAGCGGATCCAGACCGGTGCCCAACTGAGATCTTCTTTATCCAGGTTGAATCTCTTAACCCAATCTCTAAGATACAGGCCAACAACATTGAAGAAATACGGCCCTCCATCAATGACTCTATTTCTATCCTCCAGACAATTGAAAACCACTGTAAAGAATCCCTTAGGGCCTAGCTGCAGGGTTATATGACCTTTCGGCTTCCATTTGGCTGCAATCCATCCTTGCAGCGCTTTTTCTGTGGGCCAAAAGCCAATAAACTTCCTTATCAGAGCATGATCCTTCATATATTGGATTTGTGTTTTAATCCTACAGCTGGGTAGCTCGATATTTGGTCTCATGGCTGCAACTGGATTGCATGTGGTGGAAGTCGCTTTGGGAACCTCCTTAACTGTTTCTTTATCCCCTTGAGAGTCCTTTCCTTCTTTTGTTTCCTCATGGACTATGTGTTTGCAGACTTCCTCCTGCATTGGAACCTGTTCATTGTCATTTTTGGGAGGCTTTGCGCCCTCCCCCTGAGGTTTTCTCATGATTCGCTCCCCTTCTTTGTCCGTTATAGTTTGTCTTGTTGTTGTAAGAGTTGGCAGGCTTAACTACAACCTCTACAGGCCTGTCATTGCAGTTTAGACTGGAACCCTAGCTGCCATGAATGCACGCGCCCCTCAAAAGGTAGTGGGCTTGGCCTGGTTTAGACTAACTACTCGCACGACGAGTTATGACCTTGCTCGGGATCAAACACAAGACCGGTCTGTCATGACGAGGCTGACTTTACCACTATGTCGCCTCCACGACCTTAAAGGTAGTTGGCTTGGCCCAATTTAGACTAACTACTCGCACGACGAGCTATGGACTTGCTCGGGATCGAAGACAAGACTGGTCCATCATGATGAGGCCGACTTTGCCACTACGCTGCCTCCATGACCTTAAAGGTAGTGCGCTTGGCCCGGTTTAGACTAACTATTCACACGACGAGCTACAACCTTTCTCGGGATCAAACACAAGACCAGTCCATCATGACGAGGCCGACTTTACCACTACACTGCCTTCACGACCTTAAAAGGGTAGTGGGCTTGGCCCGGTTTAGACTAACTACTTGCACGACGAGCTATGACCTTGCTCGGGATCGAACACAAGACCAGTCCGTCATGACGAGGCCGACTTTACCACTATGCCACCTCCACGGCCTTAAAGGTAGTGGGCTTGGCCCAGTTTAGACTAACTGCTCGCATGACGAGCTACGACCTTGCTCGGGATCGAACACAAGACCGCTCCATCATGACGAGGCTGACTTTACCACTACGCTGCCTCCACAACCTTAAAAGGTAGTGGGCTTGACCCGGTTTAGACTAACTAGACGCAAGACGAGCTACGACCTTGTTCGGGATCGAACATAAGACTGGTCTGTCCTGACGAGGCTGACTTTACCACTACGCTGCCTCCACGACCTTTGAACCATACATTAAAGCCAAATATCATAGTAAATTGGGTAGGGTGTTTCCTTCTAAGTTTTTGGAGGACCGGTATGTTCCACTAATGAAACTTGTCATTAAATACTTCACATGTGAGGGAAGGTTCTCCAGACTCTATGCCTATCATATCAGATTGCTTGTGCATTTTACCAGGGTTAGAATGATGAGTATTCCATACTTCATTTGCAAAAACATAGAGAGGATGACTGTGCTTGCAAAGAGAAAACCATACCCACAGCAGCTTAATAGCATTTATGACTTTTTTGTCATCAAGATTATTGTTGTGCATCAGCTCACTCAGTTGGGAGTGCCATGGGAAACCTTCATTACCCATGAGATTTTCAAGGGGCCTCAAATTTTTGCAGAACCTCAAGAGGAAGGTGGACCTTCCGAGCATGAGAGAAGAATTGAAGAAGCTCACACTCTTGTGTCTATAACTTATGAAAAGGGCACAAGAAGACTTTTTGCAGCTGCCAAACGAGCATTATCTCCACCAAGTGTGGAAGGGGTCTCATTCTCTTCACCGAACAACAGGCAAATGCTACCTTCACCTGGGGTGAAAGGGGCTTTGCCTTCTTCTTCAGCAGAATAGGTACAGGATAGAGGAAAGAAGCCATTGCATGATGAAGGGCCCTCTGAAGGCCAAGACAGGGATTTTATTTTGGTTGAGGAAGAGGACACTGATTTGGGCTCCTAAAGCTCAAGACTCAAGGGTGTGATTATCAAGGAGAAAGAAGTTGAGATCCAAGCCTTATCACTTGACCTTGAGAAGGCTAAATGGATCATTAATTACCTTGAGCAACAGAACAAGAAATTAGAGGACAAACAAACAATTATGGAGTTGCAAACCATAAGGGAAAATTGGCAAGTGACAAAAAGAAGGAAAATCAAGTTGACTTCACTAGAGCAAGAAATAGAGGCTGACTGAGAATCATGGTTGGAAAGAGTGAATATCCACCTTGAGAAGCTTCCTGATAAGGCTAATAAGGAGAAGAACATGTTGTGCCACATGGCCTATCACTATTTGGCCCAGAACAAAATTTGCAAGACAAGGATAAGAAGCCTAAAAGCCAAGTTAAGGGAAGCTTTAAAAGCCAAAAAGGAGCAAGATAAACTTAAATCCTTGGCTGAAGCTTCCTTGGCTCAGCAAATCAATTGATAATCTTTCCTCTTGTAAATTTTGAAGCATTTTGGAGAAATTTTTGTGATTACATAAATTTTAATTGCAAAACACGGGAAATCTCCTCTTATGCGCAGCGCCACTGGCGCTGTGCATTCAGCTGGTTCGGAATTTTGCAAAATGGCTTGCATTTTTTGATTCCTCATGAAAACTTACTAATACCCAAAAAGTTTCATGAAATTTGGAGGAGATCTGGGTCACCTAAAGTGCAAAAAACACCTCAACAATGCCCTCTCTGCCATGTTTTGGACCCACGGGAAGCAGTCTTGGGAGAACTGATTTTTGAAGAGGTAAATGGAGTCCAAATCCAAAAATTCTAGTTGTCCTAGAAAGTAGGTAGACAAAGCTTTCCAACAAGACATATTGGAGCTAATTTGGTGAATGGGAAGGCCTTCAAACTCATCCTTGAAGTGGCGCTGCACATCAGGCTCATGGCACTGCGCATCAGGCAAAATTTTGCCAATTTTGCTCAAAAACTCAGATTTTCGCCTAGTTTTCTACCAGTTTGACTTTTTCTTCTCTCATGGTCAAATTCATGATGTAATATGATGTAAATTAATGTAATATGATGTAAAATTGATGAAAAATGACTTAAGGAGGTAGATACATCAGTTTTAGGTGGTTTTGAGCTGAATGAATCAGTTTCCATAGCTTTAGAGGCAAGTTGTTCCACTGCCTATTTTTCAGTTCCTAGTTTCGATCTTATTGAAATAGCTCCTTGACTCATGGATTCGACCCCTGATGGTTAGCACAGGTGGTTTGATGCCTATATCTTGTACTTTCTTAGTCATTTGTGAAGGTTGGACTCTTGTGGATGCATTAGGCACTATTGTACATCACTTCTATAGTTTGGCAAAGAAATAAACCAAGGTTTTACAACATTTTGTGGGATTCTTTGGTAATGTGAATTAGCATTGTTTTCTTCTCTGTAATTCAGTTGATATTATGTTTATGTGTGTCATCATCTCTCTTATTCTGCATAACTAAATGAATCAAGTGTAGAAGGTATAATACATTGGTGTTTCAATGCTCTGCCTTGGGGTTTATTTAGTTTTACATGTTTTCTACTGTTTGAAGAGGAATCACGAAACTTGCATGCCCTCTCCAACTTCTCACCAGTTTTAGACTCGCCATTACACTCATTTCAAAGTGTTAAAACACGTGCCTACCTCTCCCCACAGAAAAATCTGCAAATCTATGTTGATTTCCTGGACCCAAAGCTGCCTTCCCCATTTGATCTAGCAACCAATCATTAAAATCAATAAAATTCCTTTGAGCAAACATACTGTAGGCTTTTAACCCCGTACAGAAATTACCTGCTTACGAATTCTAAAACACAAAAAATAAACAATGTGAGATCATAACACATAAAACACATATACACAGAGATTTTCCCTTGGATCCCGAAACCGAGACTACCAGCTTGATTTCTCATTATGTTCCTTTCAATGTTACAATACATATTTATACATGCTGAAGCATCCAATACCATGGACTAAAAACCATCGCCTCCAATACCATGGACCGAAAACCATCACGTCCAAAAAACGTGCGAAAATCATGCACAAAACCATAGGTGGGTCCACCCAACCTAACATAGGGTCCAAAACCAAAATTTTCCAAGGCGTTGCCCTAGACCCCATAAAATGGGGTTACGGGTGCCCTTCAAACCCCCTGTTCGCTACGTGGAAAGAATATAACACAACCCAACATTCTCCCACTTGTTGTTTTCTTTCCACAGGGGGCCACAAGAGAGCTTAGTCATTCTCCTAGCCTTGAAATGCCCATTGTCTCTCTATACCAAGAGAACTTCTCAGAGCTCATAGATTTTTTCAATGCATCTGTAGTATTCTTCAAAGTGTCCACCTTTACCAGCAACACCTTTTTGTCTTCTATCATATCCCTCACAAAGTGATACTGAACATCAATGTGCTTTGTCTTTGAATAATATGCAGGGTTCTTTGCCAAGAAAATTGCACTTTGGCTATCACAGTCTATCCTTATAGCTTCCTGTACTAACCCCATACTTGAACACAATCTCTACAACCAAACTGCTTCCCTGCATACATGAGTGGTTACCATGTATTCTGCCTCTGTAGTTGATAGTGCCACTACAGATTATTTCTTACTCATCCAATTGAGTGCACCTCCAAATAGGTTAAACACATACCCACTTGTAGATATTCTCTGATCCAAATCTCTAGCCTAGTCTGCATCAACAAAGCCATGAATATCCAACACTCTGTCCAATCTTGGTCTTCCTTGGTAGCACAGACCATAATCACTAGTGCCACACAAATACCTGAAAACTCGCTTCACTGATGTCCAATACTCCTTTCTTGGTTTTGACATAAACCTGCTCAATACTCCCACTGCATGTGCAATGTCTGGTCTAGTATAGACCATTGCATACATTAGGCTACCGACTGCACTTGCATATGGAACATGGGACTTGTCCTCTTCCTCTTCTTGTGTCTTGGGACATTGTTCAGCAGATAACCTCACACCTACAGGAATAGGAACCTTCACCGGTTTACTATCTTGCATATTAAAACTCTGTAGTATTTTCTTGACATACTTCCTCTGGTTTAACCAGAGCTTCCTCTTTTCCCGATCTCTTTTAATTTCCATGCCCAAAATATAGTTTGCAGCACCAAGATCTTTCAAGTTGAATTTGGAGGACAATTGGGTCTTCAAATCCTGGATAATTTCTTTGTCATTTCCAACCAGCAACATATCATCCACTACTCAGACCAATAAATAACACAGTCACCAATTTAATTTAAAATACACACAGTTGATCTGCTTTGCTTCTGGTGAAGCCAAGTCCCGTATAAATGTATCAAATTTCTGATACCACATCCTTGGTGATTGTTTTAACCCATACAGAGACTTCTTTAACTTGCATACCAGTTCTTTCTTACCCTTTGCTACAAAGCCTTCAGGTTGCTTCATGTAGATTTCCTCTTCCAGATCCCTATGAATAAATGTTGTCTTCACATCCATCTATTCTACTTCAAATCAAAAGTAGCAGCAACAGAGAAAAGTAATCTAATAAAATTTACCTTGGCAACAGGAGAAAAAATATCACCAAAATCAATTCCCGGCACCTGGGAATAACCTTTTGCTACCAACCGAGCTTTGTATTTCTCCACTTTTCCTTCTGTGTTTGTCTTCTTTTTGAATACCCATTTGTTGCCAATGGGTTTCCTTCCAACTGACAACTCCACCAGATCCCAAGCCTCATTTTTGTGAAAATATGCCATTTCATCAACCATGGCCTCTTTCCAGTGTTTTCCATCCTCTGAATCTACTGCTTCCTTCACAGTTCTGGGATCATCGTCAGTAATAGATAAAGCAAAATTTGAACAGAAAGCAAATGGACTATACCTTTCAGGCTACCTTCTTTCTCGAACTGATCTTCTCACAGCTGGAGTTTGTGGCTCTTCATCTTTTGATTCCTCCTCTGTTGTAGAGTCTGATTCTTCCTCCTTTAGCTCAAACTCTATCTTCTCAGGTTCCTTTTTTTGGACTTCATGTTTAATAACATCTTTCACCTATCTGAACACCACATCTTGGTTGTACACAACCTTCTGTGTGACTAGGTTCCAAAGCTTATAGCCCTTTAAACCATCCGTATACCCAATAAAGATGCACTTTTCAGATTTACTATCCAACTTGGTTCATTTCACCTTTGGAACATGTACATATGCATCACATCCAAATACCCTCAGATGTGAAAGAGAGGGTTTCTTACCAGTCCATACCTCTTATGGAGTCTTACCCTCCAATGCTGATAAAGGTGACCTGTTGACCAGGTAACATGCAATATCCACTACCTCTACCCAGAATTCCTGTCCTAACCCGACACCATTGAGCATGCTTCTTGCCCTTTATATCAATGTCTTATTCATTCTTTCTACAACTCAATTTGCTGAGGTGTATATGGAGTAGTCTTCTGTCGTGCTATACCACACTTCTTACAGAATTCTTCAAATTCCTTACTGCAAAACTCTGCACCATTATCTGTCCTCAGCACTTTTATCTTCTTCTCTGTCTGGTTTTCCACCAGAGCCTTAAATTCTTTAAACCTGTCAAAGACTTCAGATTTCTTCTTAAGGAAATACATCCATGTATTCCTTGAGAAGTCATCTATAAATGAGACATAGTACATAGACTTACCCAGTGATGAAACCTTCACAGGTCCAAACACATCACTATGCACAAGTTCTAATATTTGTTTTGCCCTCTTACTACCGAAGGGGAAACTCACCGGATTCTGCTTCCCATATACACAATTTTCACAGAAATCAAAATCTAGAGAGCTATTACTCATACATTCTACCATACCTTTACCATGAAGTATCTGAAGGCCCTTTTCTCCAATATGTCCAAGCCTTTGATGCCACAGCATGGTCTTCTCTCCAGAGACCACTAGATTTTCTGCTCCACTTTCAGGAACCACAGAACTATTTCACCCATCAATAACAGTGCTACCTTGCAGCTTGTATAGAGTTCCAATCCAAACTCCCCACATCAATATCAGTGCTCCCTGAACCATCTTGCAGGTATCCTTCTTGAACACTGTTTTACACCTGCATCATCCAGCTTGCTAACAGAAATCAGATTTCTGGCTAATGCAGGAATATGTAGAACACCTAGAAGCATTCTAACCTTTCCACCTCGCAATTTCAACTTTACTTTTCCGCGACCAATGATTCTAGCCTTCCTGTCATCCCCCAAGAAGACATCACCGCCATCATATTTCTCATACTCGCAGAACCACTATCTACGGGGAGTGAAGTGAAAGGATGCACCTGAGTCAATCAACCATGCCTCGTGATCTACATGTGTACTTGAAGAAGCCAAGTACACATCCCCACCTTCATCTGAGGTGGTTTTCGCCTCTGCAGAAGGAGCATGATCAGATCCTTTTCCTTTATTAGGAGCTTTAGATTTACACTCCCTTCTGAAGTGCCCTTCCTTTCCGCATTTCCAGCACACCACCTTTGTAGGTTTTCCTGGAGATTTAGATCTCCCTCTAGATTTAGATCTCCCACTCGATGACTTATTTGTGTTTCTGTTCTGGGACCGTCCTCGTACAGACAAGGCATCACCATTCTGGTTGTCCATATTTTTCCGTCTCATCTCCTCCGTCAGCAAGGCTAAGACTATTTCATCAAAACCTGCAAAGCATTGAATTTCTACCTATCAATAACCAGAACTATCCCAGAGTCTGGTAAAGAACACAACA